>JARHVA010003813.1:175000-202500 GCA_037957365.1 Torreya grandis | reverse complement strand
CCCCCAAAAGAGAGACATAAAAGAAAAGAAGAGGCTAGAAGGCCCCCCCTGAAGATGATGTTGTTGCAGATGTAGACCGCACCCCAAGAAGAGCTCGTAGATGAATGAACTTACTCTCAGTGAAAGGTTTGGTGAAGATGTCTGCAACCTGCTCTGAAGACTGGCAAAATATCAAGTCAATGACCTGACTATGAATAAGCTCCCGAATGAAATGCATGTGAATCTCTATGTGCTTGGTCCGCTGGTGCTGAACTGGGTTCCTGCAAATCTGTATGGTACTCTGATTGTCACAATAAATGATGGTGGGCTGCCTGATAGGAATGCCAAACTCAGAAAGAATCCCCTGAAGCCAAATAGCCTCAGTGGTTGCATTAACAGCTCCCCTGTACTCTGCCTCTATGGATGATATAGCAATAGCATTCTGCTTCTTACTAGACCAACTGATAGGACCTGAACCTAGAGAGAAACTGTAACTAGAAGTGGACTTACGAGTATGTGAATCGCCAGCCCAGTCTGAATCTGTATATCCAACCAAGTCAACCTCTGTGCCAAATCTATAGTGAATCCCATATCTATGTGAACCCTGTATGTAATGCAAGATCCTCTTAGCTGCTTTCCAATGCAGCTCATGGGGTTCCTGCATGAATCTGGAGACAAGTCCCACTGTATATGAAATGTCGGGCCTGGTGTGAGTCAAGTAGATGAGACTACCAACAAGTTGTCAATACCAAGTGGCATCAACTAGTGGTGAAGAACAATCAGTCTCAAGCTTGACTCCTGATAGAAAGGGAGTCGGAGATGGCTTGCAATCAGCCATGTGAAATCGAGCCAACAAGTCGAGAGCGTACTTAGGTTGTGCAAGAGAAATCCCTGAATCTGACTGTGAGATCTCGATACCAAGGAAGTAGTGCAACAAACCCAAGTCTGTCATGTCAAATCTCTCCTGAAGAGATGCCTTCACTACTGTAATAGCCGATGAAGAACTCCTGGCGATCAAAAGGTCATCAACATATAGAACCAAAATCAGAAGCGAATCATCCTGCCGCAAGAAGTAGACATTAGGATCAGAATGGCACCTAGTGAAACCCGCTGTGAGAAGGAAGGAATCCATCTTGGCATACCAAGCCCGAGGGGCCTGTTTGAGGACATAGATAGATTTCTTAAGTCTGCATACTAAGGAAGAATCCTGAGCAAATCCTAGCGGCTGCTCCATGTAGATCTCCTCCTTAAGGTCTCCGTGAAGAAAGGCACTCTTCACATCCATCTGATGCACATCCCAACCATGTGCTGCGGCAATAGCCAAGGTGAGTCGGATAGAAGTCATCTTTGCAATGGGTGCAAAGGTCTCTGAGTAGTCAATGCCTGCCACCTGTGAGAAACCCTTGGCTATTAATCGCGCCTTATACTTATCAACAAACCCATCTGGGACAAATTTGGTCTGATATATCCACCTACATCGAACCATCTTTCTTCCCTTAGGAAGTGAAGTCAAATCCCAAGTGCAATTTTTTATTAAGAATATTCTTCCTCCATAGCACTATCCCACTCAGGTACCCCCGATGCCTCTCTAAAAGTTTGTGGATCCGAAACTGAAGCAAAGAAGGCATGTGGATCTCTCTGAAAATCCCCCCTAGTACGTCTATCATCTGCAGGGTCTCCTGCCCATGTGCCAGCACTCTCAAGTGTCTATCTGGCCTAAAGTGGCCTAGAAGTGGGCGAGTCAGGTGCTAACTCCTCATCCTCTGACTGACTAGAGGTGGATGACACTGCATCACTGTCCTCACTGTCTGAACTTGAAGAAGAAGAAGATGACTTTGGCTCAAGAACCTGTTGTGGCTGATCTGAATCTGACGAGGAATCATCATGAAGAAGTAGATCCGATGAGGGAGAAGAAGTGTCAAGTGTTGAGTCTCTAGGACTCTCCTAAAAATGGACACTTCTCTCGATGAACAACTCATGTGTGACGGGATCTAGAAGGCGATATCCCTTAATACCATCCAGATATCCTACAAAGATGCAAGGCTTGGACTGATGTTCCATAGCTTTGCATTTCTTCTTCGGAATGCGGGCCATGGCTGGGGATCCAAAAACTCTAAGGTGCTCCACATCAGGTTTCCTTTTATGCCAAGCTTCAAAGGGTGTTATCCCTTTCAAAGCTTTGTGAGGAACCCTGTTCTGAATGTAGCAAGCACAATTGATGGCTTCGGCCCAGTACTGTGGTGCTAGGGATTTGGAGTGAATCATACAGCTACCCATCTCTTTCAAGAACCTATTCTTGCGTTCTGTAACCCCATTTTGTGAAGGACTGTAGGTGACTGTGCGCTGCAAATCAATCCCCTCTGTGGTGCAAAACTGCTCAAACCTGATGCTGACATACTCCCCTCCATTATCAGTTCAAAGAACCTTGATGGATTTCTCACTCTGTTTCTCAACAAGAGCCTTGAAGTCTAGAAAATATTCAAACACTTCAGACTTTTGTTTGAGAAAATATATCCAAGTGTACCTAGAGAAATCATCAATGAAGGTGAGGATGTACTTGGCCCTTGTGAAAGATGGTTTGGGAAAGGGTCCCGATACATCACTGTGGACTAACTCCAAAGGTTGTGAAGCCCTCCAAGCTTTGCCTTTGTCAAATTTTACTTCGGGATGCTTCCCAAGGGAGCACCCCTCGCAAAGTCCTTTTGAGAATTGGACACGAGGCAAGCCAATGACCATGTCATTTTTGCAAAGTTGCTCAAGGTAGCGGTAGTTAAGGTGGCCAAACCGCTCATGCCATAATTTGCTAACCCCATCTGAATGAGTTAGCAATGCTGTAGGAGAAGAATCTGATGCAAAATGTGAAAAGGTGTATAACCTTGCTTGGTGATCTACCCTTCCCACTGCCACTGTAGTATCACTATGCAACTCCCTGATAGATACAGACTCTGGTGAAAACTCAACTCTCATGCCCCGACCAATGTGAGTGATTTGGTACACTGATAGGAGATTGGTTGAAAGAGAAGGAACACTTAGAACATTGTTGAATGTTCCTCCTTCCATTTCAACTGACCCTCTCCCTGCAACGGAAACTGAGGTGTCATCACCCAAACTAATTGAAGTCATGCTACAAGGCTCTAAAGATGAAAACTCAACTAGTGAAGAGCCCATGTGGTGAGAAGCACCTGAGTCAATGACCCATGAAGATGTGGAAGCTGCTGTAGCTACAAGGGCCTTGCCCTTTTCTTTCTCCTTACCCTTGCCTTTTGCCTTAGTAGAATCTTGGGTTGATGAATTCTGCTTGATGGACTCAGGAACACCTATGTTGTTCTTCTCTAGAAGATGAGTTAGGTGGTCTATTTGTTTCTTCATGCACTTGTGTTCATCATGCCCATTCTTTTTACAATAGCCACACTTAACCTTCTCCTTCTTAGGTTTAGCATTGGAAGATGAAGACTCAGTGTTGTTTTTGGCAGGGTTGGTGTTTTCTTTCTTTTTCTCTTGATCCTTGTTCTTTTTCTTCTTCTCCTTTGTTGAAGTCTTGTCCTTACCATTTCCAGCTATCAAAGCTTGGGGTTGAGTAGACTTCATTGTGCCCATCTGAATTAGCTTATCTTGCTCCCTAGTCAAGTCGGCAATGAATGAATCCAAAGAAGGCATTTTCCATGTAGTGCCAAGGGCACTTTTAGTGGCATGAAAAGTGGAGACAAAGACTGAATAACTTGGACCTAACTTTGCGAGAATAGAAATTATGAGTTGATCATCTTTCTTCTCTATCCCGCATTCTTTCAATTGCAATCTAAGGGCCTTAAACTTAGTAAAGAAGTCCTGTAGGGTGTCAAAGTTACTAGGACTTAGACTTATGAGTTCGTTTTCGAGCTCATGACCTCTCATCTCATCAAGCTTCCCAAACAACTTTTCTAAGGTGTCCCATATGTCATTAGGAGTTTTGGAGGATTCTAAGTGGAAGAGAAGTTCTGGAGACACGGACAAACTCAGTAACCCAAAGGCTTCATCACTACGGTTGTACCACTTAACCTTTTCAGCATCTGTATTAGGTTCTACTTTTGTACCCATTGTGATCCTATACAACCCTTTGCTTCTAAGAATGATAGACATTTTTACTTTCCATTCATGATAGTTGAAGGGTGTTAGGGGTTTGAGTTGAAAAGAATCCATTTTTAGCTGAAATTAGGTGAAGTTGTGTTGATTGCAAGTTGTGATTGTATGCAGAAAGGAGAATGAAAGTGAAGTTGCAAGTTGTGGAAAGCAATCACACCCCCCCAAAATATTGAGCCCCCCCAAGTATGCAAGTGCACGCTCAAAAGACGTCGGACTCAGCTGAAAATGCATCTTAGAGCAATCAGTGCAAGACAAAAGCAAACAGGACGTCGGACTCAATCGAAAATGCGTCCTAGGAGACCCAAATTTTGGCACTTTATAAACTAGTGCATTTTTGAAAAAGAACAAGTCTACGCTGTGGAGAATTGAATTACAAATACTTTTGCAAAAAATGGCACCCAAAACCGAGTTACCGTTTGCAAGATTTTAAAGTTACAATTTTCCCGTAAACTAGTGTTTTTACAAAAAAAAGCACTAAAACATTAAAAAAATGCTGTTATGAGGAGAGAAAATGGCCTTCCAACCACTCGTTGGATTCGGCACGGAATGAAGAATCCAAATGAGGTTTTTGTGAGGGGGAATTGGCCTCCTACCAACCCGGGCCTC
This sequence comes from Torreya grandis, assembly GCA_037957365.1. Classification (NCBI taxonomy): domain Eukaryota; kingdom Viridiplantae; phylum Streptophyta; class Pinopsida; order Cupressales; family Taxaceae; genus Torreya; species Torreya grandis. Next base: position 197,796 of record JARHVA010003813.1, on the reverse strand, counting down.
ACCCTTCGTCTTCGACAAGCGAAAATACAAGATTTAATTTGAACCTCTAAACTGCGTTTTTTTTTTTTTTTTTGAATGTTAATTTCAAATTTGATTTTAAAACAAACAGTCAAATCACTGATTTAAGAATATCAGAATAATATTCAAAAGGCAGATTTACCCAAAACACAGGGATAGAGAGAGGGCCCACTAAAGAAGGCGTTGAAAGCTGAAAAAGGAGCGCCTTTTTTTTAGAAGACAATAGTTGCAGAAGTGTCAACAGGTAGCCTCAGCCGATGCAAAGTCTGATGGCTCTCTGAGGGCGCTATGTCTGATGTACGGACAAAAAAGAGTCAGCTAGCAACAACAGCGCCTAAAACATGATGGCAGCACCTAAAAAACAGCGCCTAAACATCATGCAAGCAACTGGGACGCCTCTGGGCTGGGCAGCGCCTGAACTGGGCAGCGTCAACCTTTTCCTCAGGCTCGAGAAAACAAGTAACAAAAAATATGCAGACCTCTTACCTGGAAAAAAGCACAGATTGCAGAAGCTGGGCGCAGACTTGTGCCGTACGGCTTGGTCAGCGGTAAGCAAAGAACACAGTGTTTCTTCCAAAAAAAATGTACTGTATGAGGTACCTTGCAGGAATGAAGTTACTGCTGCTCCTTACTAGAACTGAGCGCCAACCTTCCTCCTTCTGCGGTTGAATGCGGCTCCCTAAGGTGAAGACAACCAAAGGCCAAGGATTCCCAAGACACCAATACCAAATTTGGACAGAATTTTTATTTTTAATTTTGATCAAAAATAAAAAACTCCACTCCTCTTGATTTCAAAATAAGCTAAAAGCAAAAAACATACACAAGATTACCAGTTTTGCTCTGATACCATATCGGAGTTGTTGTTGCTAGAATCCGGATAACGCGAGTGCAATGAAGACGTGATCACACAAGATGAACAAGTGCACACCACGAAGATGCTAAAGCAATTTGACAATGACAAGAAGATAAATTGCACAAAACAAAATGGAGAAACCAAATCTGAATTAGTAACATGAAATGGCCAAAATGAAGAATACATATAGGAGAGCTAGAAAGTAACTCCTCCACAAATGGTGGTCAAAGCACCCCAAGAATAGACTCCTCAAAAGGTGGTGACAAGGTGCTAAGAATAGAGAAATAACTCCCATACCCGGAATAGGAGTATCTTATGCCATTCTTATGACACCTTATGACACAAATATGACACACAATCTCCACATAAGCTAGCCTATCCCACGAATGTAGGAAAACTCCATGTATGCACAAATATATGATATTCCCTAATTAATAAATAGGGAAAAATAAAAACCTACACTAATAGTAACCATAACTAAAGGAGGTGATCTAAGGTAATTATACAGGGGTAATTTCTCACAAAGGATGCTATGGGGAAGTATGTTTCTCGAAGGGTGTTTATGGGTTTCAGAGCGTATCGATGTAAACATTAATGCACAGGTTTTGAGCACCATATGTGGCACTCATTATTCTACATAGGAATATTTATAAGTCCTTAACCCTTGGTAAATATCTCACTCTCTTTGTATTTTGATTCCCCTCAAGGATTGTTAAGTAGTTAAATTTAGTCTAACCTAAAAGGATAACTCTAACATCCTATGTTATCATTTTGGTTAAACAGATCTATAAAATGAGAACAAGGTATAATATTGTACTAGTTTGATAATCAAGTATGATTTTAGAAATGTAAATCATAAGTACAAACCATAAATCATTTTAAACACATGTAGAGATTATGCTACATTCTCAGAAGTAAACAACATAAATTATCTTGCATAAGAGGAAAATCAAGAACAAAATGGAAACCAAAGCATCATAGGAAAATTTATTCAAGTGCTACCAGCTAAGGTTGTTAACTTCTTCATGGACCAAAGGTCATTGCACCATTGCCATCATATCCTTTTAAGTTAACACAACACTCAATTAATAAGCATGAAATTTACCATCTGATTAAATGAATAGTGATACAATTATGATCAACTTTGTTATTCATTAGATAAGATTCATCAATAACCTATAATCAAATCTATGTTAATGATATTATATTAGCAATATCCAATGTTAAATAATCAATAAAAGAGAAGCTAATGAAATTGAAAGTTTTTTCAGCCAAGAGTATATTTTATTTCTCATTGATTATTTAATCATTTGTAAGTTTAAAAGTACAGGGAACATATTCAGTTCATACATATTTCACATATGCCTTATTTATTTCTAGCCATACTTGAACTCATAATTCTATTACAAACAATGAAAAACTATCTCATTAACCATTTATATAACAAGGAGTTCATTAAAGAAATAATCCACTTTTTTATAACCTCTTTCTAAGTATAATCAAACATAGTAAAGTAATATGTTTTTAGCTATGAGCATGGATAAATTATACATGCATGAAATAGGTTTATAGGTGAACCAAAATTTAGATGTACATGAGAAAAAAAAAGTGTCCACATAATTAAATGCATACAAAACCCACATAATCAGCATGTGTCTTATACAAAATAAGAAATTCCAGCCAATTTATAATTGAGTGGAACACAAATAAAATGTTTCATTTAAGGAACTCTTACAAAATACTTATTTGAACATGTCATGACACAATAATGAAATCCATTCTAGCCAACAAGAATAAGTTGATAGTATACTTAGCGTATAAGAACAAGGTTTAACATGTATACATTCATCCATTACTCATTTATATAAGCCTCAAGCATGGGAGAGTATATCAATTAACAATTCCATTCCATAAAGCAAGTAATATAAAATAATTTCTTTCAACAACTCAATGATAATTCATTCTAGAATTCCATTTTAACTTAATTTCATACTAGATAGCCTTTAGCATATTAATCAAACAAAGAATTATATTATTTTAGTAATGTAACTAATACATAATATTTAAAATAAGAAATCAATAATAATATATTAATTAATAAAAACATACATACCTTTATATGTAACCATGTAGGTTTGAGGTATGAAACAAAGAGAATTTTATTTATGTTTTCTATATATACCAACAATAAATTTAACTAGACCAATTTATATAATCCATGTGCAACTGAAACATCTAAGAAAATTCTCTATATTATTTACCACCTCAATGTTTATGACAATATATATAATACAATCATAATTATCTATGTATCAAAATACTAAACAGAGTTAGTTAAATGATTCCCTAATGATCATTAATTTAATTGAGATTCTGACTTATTGACAAGTAAACTAACTTCTTTATGTATTCCTTAACATCAAAGGTAAACAATATATATGCCCGAGTAAACCCCTTCACATTTTTACCATAAGATACTCATTTTAAAACTAAACAAAGTTATATAACTTAACAAGAGATTAATGCTACTCTAATATTACTAAATAAATGTTCTAAGATATAAACCAAAATGATATTCATCTAAACATCCCAAAATAGCTCAAGTATGTGTAAATGATTGAATTCAAAAATCATAATATAACTTAAGCATTTTACGACATAAGCAACATTATAAGCTTTTACTTTCCTTTTTCTGCATAATCCATTTCAATTATAGGGTTAACATATCATATATCACTAAATATAATGAAACCAATATAAAATGAAATAAGATTACAAATACATTTAGAAATCATACTATATAAAATAATAAAAATCTAAGTTAAGAACATATAACCAACATATAATAAATTATTACCAATTACGTCATGCCTATCTGTAAGATCATCTAGCAATATGTAACCAAATCAGACAACCCCTCCCAACCAACCCTATGAGTCCGACCATTGGTGGCCCTTACCACCCAAACCATCAGTTAGATGGTAGTTTCAACAACCAAGGTCAAGAAGGGATTCTAATCAAGTCAAATTTTGTACCATTGGACATCTCAACAAAGATAAAATGCAACATAAGCAAGTGACAATCAAACACCATTTTGAAGCAAGACAAAAATAACCAAAACTAGCATCGATATAAATTGGGAGTGTGGATGTCCACTGCAGGCTTCTCAAAATATATATTAATGGATTTAACAACTAAATCCATGTCCATAGCATTCAAAAAAACCAACTTGGAAACCCTCCAAGTGTATGGTAAACCTATATTATCCTAGTTACCAATCCATATCCGAGACATATAAGCATATAAATCACAACTTAGTCATTTAAGCCTAGTCTAAGAATGGTTACATAATAGTAATGCAATTCAAATAATCATATAAAAAAATATGAACCATAAACATATAACTCAACAAGCTATACATAACTAAGAAATAATTTATTAGGGTTCATCCATTAAACTAGTCAACATAAATAAATAACCAGTCAACACAATAAACCAATCAACATAATAATTATGACTTCAACCATGCAAATAATTTATATAAGTAACAAATAATGATTCTAGCATTCATTTATTTTTACAAATTGATTTAAGTCAAGAATCAATGTATGAGATTCGTGGGATCATCATGAGGTCTCATGGCCTCATATGATTCCCAAAAATTATTGAAATTTATTTAAATTTTTTTAATAAAATATTAGACCATCATGTGGCTCTATTTAAGATTCAAACCCTTAATATACGAATAAAGATTCCAACAGGCTTCACCTAATTTTTTAAGGTTTCAATAGTAAATGAAAACATATAGAAGCCCTTCATGAAACCACAACATAGTCACAAATAATCATGCCTTTCAAGTAACATGCAGAGGGTATTCCAAAAAATGCATATATAGATCGTTAAATTTATAAAAGAAATGATTGGGTCTAGTTTCAGCCATAACTAAAATAAAAATACCACTAGACCTCAAAAAATTAGTCATACATTGGTGCCAACTGGCAAGGTCGTGACATCCTCCCATCCTTGAAGAGGATTCATCTCAGTGAGAAATCAACATTGAATAATGATGTTAAACCAAAATCTAGTTACATCACTATTTTCACATAATGTTTACACTTTATAAGAATTAATAGATAACTCAAGGATTGAAGTTACCAGAGTGATAACTTTAACCGTTACCATCTAAATGAAAATTATGCTTACTATGTGCTTATGTAGTCTCTTACTAAAATAAGGGTATTATATTTTAATTACCACTAGTGTAGTAACAAATTTATCAAACTCACATCATGAGTAATTACATAGCTTTACCTTATTGAATTTCATACATTGCCTCCTGGACATCCATGCCCTATATTTTAAATGGGTTAGAAAATTGTCCCCTTTTAGCTTGGTTTTCTTTGTAAGGCCAAGGTGAGAAAAATGAGGTGTTGCATGCACCTATACTAGTCTTAAAATTCTGAAATAATGTGTTTGAATGTAAAAAAATCATATTTTATGCCTCATAAGGTCATGGTTTCACTCAAGAAATATTAACACTTATAGCAATAAGTTTTTCTAGCTTTACCTTGCCTATACCTTGTCAAGTTTATTAGTGAATTGTTGTTTTTAATGTACTACCATTAGTCATAACCTAATTTTTAACCACCTATGTAGATATAAAATCAATCAATTTATCAAAAAATATGCCTCATAAGCTGTAGTCACAATTTATACTTCAAAATTTAACAATAGAAGAGATCTTCAGTACTCTTTAAACCATAAATTCATAGTTGTTTACCCAAACAAAATAAATACATATTTAGGAATTTCATCTTAGCCACAAACTAAAGACAAGAATTTTAATAGTAAAATAATTTTCAATAGAACCTTCCTCATTATGAGGAATTATTATCATAAAAATCAACAACTTAAAATAGTAGTTGCCCAAAAACAATCCAATAGATTTTCACAAAATCTTTAGATTTGAGGTGTTATCTTCCCACAACATTTTAAAGTTATATATATATATATATATATATATATATATATATATATATATATATATATATATATATATATATATATATATATATATATATATTGTTTTTGCATGATGCACAACAATGCCACAATCATATAAGTAGTTGGTAATTCCACTACTTAAGTATGATTCACACATAACTCATTTCATTCATTCTAGAATGAAAATCACAATATCAACATACTACTATGGTCCCCACAACACATGTTATTCATGCATACCTTCTTGGTAACATTCATCATAGAATATCAATAAGAATATAGATCTATCAGTCTATGCTTACTTATCTTTCACCATTCACCATTTTTGATTTAGTGTAGCATCCCACACCAACCACATCGAACATGAGATAAGCCATATCAGGCATTCACATATAACCCCAAGGTTTTCTACATGTTCTCCACAAAATTTTGAGATCACATGATGGTTATAGGGATTATAATCCCACCATCTCATTGCACTTACCTCATGGTATCATAACAAAATACATTAAAAAAATAATAAAAAATAAAAAAATTGCATGATCGGGACTTAAAATTACTCTCAAGAATAAAACTAGCATGCATTCTAGCTATGCTTAATAATCAGAAATATGCATTGTATAACAGGGACTTAAAATTACTCTCAAGCATAAAACTAGCATGCATTCTAGCTATGCTTAACAATCAGAAATATGCATTGTATAAAATAATATTAGGTATATACAAAAAACACCTTGTACACAACATGGTCACAATTACCATTCAACACATGGAAATAAATTAGAAATGTCATTCTATTACATTATTTTTAGGTAATTCAATCATTACCTCATTCATAATATACTTGACTTTACAAGTCAATACGTTCTTATATTTTAACAAGTTTAATTTTGCTGATTTTTCATAAAAATCTAATTTTGAGGATCAAATATTGCTTTTACAATGCTACATAAATAAATTTCATAAGGTTATTTGTAAAAAAAATTCAAAAAGATTGGTAAAATAATGTTCTAAGCAAAATGTGACCATTATGCATGAATATTCCATGGCCATCCTATGGTGATCATGGTGTACAACCCAAATGAATTAGGTGGCTACTTCAGGCAAAGGGGAGAAGTGGGTTTTCAATCTATGTGAGACTCCACTCCCTAGCTCATACCTAGTCTAATCATCATAGATATAACATTCTCTTTGCCCTAAAACTCCTACTTGCATCAAAACTCAATATTAGAGCAGTAATACGGGATCACACTTAACAACACATTCACTATACCTTGGTAGTTTTTTAGTTGAAAGGGGTTGATTTCAAAAGGAAAACTACATCACGAGTTGGTCCATGATCACATCACATCGTCAAATCATATGCATAAATAATACTAATATCAAGGGGTAATATGGAGGTCAACAAGATAATTACATGCTCACAAAATAGAGAAGTTACAAGTTTACATGATCAATGTAGTCAATCAAAATGTAAAATATTTGCACAACATACAATAATTTAAATGCATTGAAGGAAAACACAATACAATGATACACATGTGGATCTAGAGGTTTGATAAATTATGCTCAGGTATTTTCATATCACACCACTTAAACACATTGTTAAGTGAAGTACAAGGGTTCATGGTCCTCATCGATCTACCCGATGTCCAAATGTCATCCAAGATGACATAAATATCTATCATGTAACATCATGCCTAGTTTCAAGTATCTAAAGTTTATCAACACCTTTTAAGGAAGGATGTGTTCCAACATATCCCAAAAATATATATCCATGAGTCTTAGAGAGTTACCAACAAATTTTGTACCTCATGGGTTAGATGGCTCAAACTATCTACTAACAATAAGATATATCCAAATCTTCCTCACTACCCCAAGCAAGTAAGTCATGTTTACCTAATATGCCCTCTAAGATTAAGTTAAATCCTTGGACCTCCCAAGACTATTATACCCTAATCATCATAAGATGGCCCACCCATGTAAGCCACTTATAATCACCAATATGGTCTTATGATTCCAACAACAATTTCTACCACTTTCCTTCCAATTGATTCATAATCTTTCAATGAATATATTATAATCCCATTTACATTCCTAAATCATCATTGAATATTGTAACTACCCAAGTAGTGGGATAAGTGAACTTCATGAAAAAATATGTATATAAAAGGAACTTGTAATTAAATGACTGATGTTATGCTATGTTACCTAGTGAATGTAATAATTAAATTAATTTTATGTTAATCTAGTTTTATTTTAATTTATTTTCATTTGTTTCAGAACACTCTTTTCTTTATGTGCTTACATCTATAAATTAATTTGAAATTCATGTGTGTAGTCTGTTACAGCCTTTTTGAGGTGTCTATATTTAGTGAATTTTTATTTTTATTTTAGGAATTTAAGATATTTTTCCTTAGAATCTTTCCCACTAGCTGGTTAAACTTTTGTGTAATTTCTAAACTAGGAACACAATGGTATAATTGTGACTTGGCATGCTTTAGTCCTAAAGCTTTAACATTTTATTGACTAAAAGTCTTCTTTTTGGCTCCTTTTCCATCTTTTTTATTTCTAGTTTTGAATTTAAACACTCTCCCCTATTTTATAAATTGGTAAAATTAGGTTACATAGCAATCAACAATAAATTCCAAATAATTGATAAGAATTCTAATCATTTATCAAGCAGACATTGAGCCTCTAGTGGTAAAATTTCATACTCATCCCTTGCTTTTCTCTCTGAAACACTCAACCTCATGAGTGTTTTTTGACCAAGAATTTGTGGTAAACAATTGATGGCACTATAGAGAGGGCCATTTGGGTTTTAGCTTAGTCATTGATTGAGCACATAGATAATTATAAATTGTTGAAAGTTACTGATAACTGGTTAATAATTGTTTTCATGCTTTTGGAATTCACTGAATTTTGTTTTTATTTCTTCTACTTATACATTCCCATACTCTTATAAGTTTAAACACACATAAGAGTTCACTCAGGAAGGTTAGTTTTGGCTAAATTATGAATGATAAACCACGTTGGATCCTAGTGTGTGCATTACTCAATCCTAATATATCTATGGGAGATTGATTATCTCACCATTAAATATCTATAGAATATCTTGAAATTCTAGAGTTAGACCCAATCCTTAAAATAATAATAATGAATTATTTATCCAAAAAAGGTAATGTCTTATTTGGATGACAATTCAACCATTAGGCTATTTGCAATATCATAATTTATGCTAGATATGGTATGTATTAACAAATATCTAGGTGTCACATAACATATTTATTTCATATGGTCAATCCATACATACCAAGGATAAATTTTCAAATTATAATCACATTTATCTTGGAAGATACAACCCATAATTTATACTCACAACCATTAATCATGGCTGAATTCACACCCTTAAGATAGTAATGATTGATTCCTTGCTTTACCAATCTGCTAACACTTGACATTTACACTATCAAAATGGAATACATTTGTATCATCATTAACTATTATAAATATTAGTATCGTGTGACAAGGACATCCATTAAGTTGGATTCACAATTTAATGTGAAAATATAAACTACTAAAAATAGTGTCATAAACAAGTTTCCACAAGGCCATAACATAGTGCATTAACAATATAAAATTCTAACACTTATTATCATGATGTGGCTTTATTAACAACATGTATGTATACATATATGAAATAAATATATACACTTAATTTATTAATCAATAAGTGTTTGTAAGCTTAAGGATGCTAAAATATATATAAAAGGAATGTCACATGCACCTCTCAACTAACCAATAGGAAAAAGAGTACATAATCATCTCACCCCATATAATCAAATTTCCTGAGGCTAGTTGAATAAAATTAACACATAAATATGTATATTCTAGCCATGGATATTATTGGCTCATTCACCCAACCACATGGGTGACCCTCCTCAAATGAGGGAATTCTAATAATTTATACTTAGCCATTCTCACGGTTGAATCACTCTAACATACAATTTTTTTATATCACAATCAATCCTTAATATAAGGATGTTAATTAAAAGTAAAACAAAATATTGTTGAATAAAAAGGCTGATATCTTTAACATATAAATATGTATGCAAGTCTTAAGGCATATGTACAAGAAAGCCATAGTGTTATCATAAAAATACAAATATTTAAATCAAGCACTCAATATAAATTATGTCAAATGCAATAATGGTTACATTACAATATCTCAACCAATAATTTATCATTACCAAAACCCTTATGTATTTAATAATGATGAACATAACGTTCAATAGATAACTAGATTATCAGGGCACCAAATAAATAAAGAGAAGAGCCAATTGAATAAAATCCCTGCATTGAAAGGTTGTAAATAACATGTTAGCATAAATATGGAAATGTGGTATTTACTCCAAGTATACATTATGAGATTTAAATTATATTCTAATAAGTCAATTTTAATATAATCAAGGTAATTAGATGAACATAATTCCACATAATATAATTTTGACAACCCATAATACCTAGTGCTGCAACTATCTTTTTATAAAAGAGAAATGAACAATAAGATAATTTATCAACTCTCAAGGAAACAAGAAAATATATATTTAACCCATAACTCCTTTAAGACAAGATTAACAATGCACATAGAAAGAATATGATGGTCTACAACAATTGAAAGTACCCCAACTATCATATAATCATGACTAGTCTATTAAAATTCAATCCATTCATTTTATCACAAATGAGTACAACCATCCAAGGTAACAATAAACATAGATACCTAAATATGCCAACTGATTACTTCATTCAAAGAATGCATTGCAAAGCATAAAAGGATTGATCAACTCATGCTAACACCTCATAGTACAAGTTCTAAATGTAACAAAAATCAATCTACTTTCTATTTCTTGACAATTTAGGTGTATGAATAACCATTAATGAAAATCCTTTCAAAGCACCAATCTAGTTGTCCCATATCAATTTTTTCTTTTGTATAAATTTTATTCATAGATAAATAATCACTAACATCTAAAAATGACAATGAGCTAAACAAAATTCATATTCCACAATAAGACAATCAAATTTATTATTTTAGATCATGCTTTCAAACAAATTAGATAACAAAAGTCAACATGATGATAAAGGAGGAAATGTGTATAATGTATCCAACTACAAACATCATGAACAATAATGCATACATCAAATCATGAAGAGTTGAACCAAAAGGGAAACATAAAAGCTTCAACAAATAAAACCACCAATTAGATCCATGACACTCTTATGTAAAATGACCTCAAATGGCATAAGATCCAAATGCCAATTAATATAAGTAGGTGCTGGTTTAATAAATAAAAGAGGTTTATAAAATAAAAACTAGTTTGATATATAAATATATGTACACAATTACAAGAGTTAAAAACCTTCTAGTGCATAACTAAAACAAGTCAAGAATGGTTCACCCAACTAGGGGTTTATATGAGGAGATTGAAATGCCTTGCCTAATAAGATTTGAAGCATAAATATCCTTACCCAACACTAAAACAATTCACTCTTGTCAATGAGTTTTTTAAGAAATAATTACAATCTATAATTTCTATTTGAAATCAAAACCTAAGAATTTTTTTCCATCACCATAAGCAATCATAAATCAAACAACCATCATAACATAAAAGCAAATAAATCAATTTTTAAGATTGATCTAACCACATTAGAGTCCATGATGAAGTCTCTCAACTTCATCATAGAATTTTAATATTTTGTCCATTTCCCTGAAATCATAAAAACTTAAACCATCCTCCATAGTTTCACAAGAACAATTTTTTTTATAATTACTAGAACATAACCAGCCAACCCAACTCAGTCTGGGCAAGCCAAGTTCATAACCTGAGATTTATCCCTTAATAATACATCAATGAAATAATTTCACATAATTATAAATGTCCATATCATTATGGTTGATTGGCCATCATATAGGCTTATGTGGGAATCATAAAATATTCTGACTTGAGAATATACCCAAGAGGGTTTTTATAACTTGAAAATATTATCATAAAAATTTAAAAGACAGTTTGAATTTGGAAGGAGGATTCACATGCCTGAAAATATATAATTTTAGGGTTTGTAATTCTAGTCTTTCCAAAGTGGTGCCTGATAGGCTGTCATTATACCTCTCATTTAACCAATCAATAGATTGGTGTCATTTTCTATTAAAGCCAGTGTCCAAAGATATGTGCAATGATATCATTATGATCCAAGGGATTTTTCACTAAAGATTCTGATCAATAATGACAATATTTAATTATTGTCATGAATGTAGGTGGGACATTATCTGGCCAATAATGTCACACCTCCACCCACAACATTTATAATTAATTTTAATTGCTACCAATAGAATTATTTTAATATATTTATTATTTATTTAATAAATATATTGTAATATATTTTATTAAAATATTTAATTAAATATTTATATATTTTAATATGTTTATTAAAAATTAATAAATATATTTTAATATATTTTTTAATTAAATATTCATTATTTTAAAATAAAAATAAAAATAAAATAAAAAATAAAATTAAGAAAATTTGTATCATTATAAAGATTATATTTAAAGAAAATAAAGTTTATCTTTATAGAAAAAGATCCTCATGTCACATGGCATTTTTATGGAAAATCCTTTTGAAGTCATAATAAAAAAAAAAAAAAAAAAAAAACATGCATATTAATCATTATCGATGGAAAAGAAAAGATACATGCATGTGTCCATGGAAATTCAAGTCTTGTTTTATGGTGTTAACCTTATGCATGGACATGATATGTCATAGAAATTAACTACCACATTGCGTTGGCATAATAGCATGGGACTTCAAAATTACATACATGGAGTTTTAGCGCTAATATAGATATGCATGAATTTGACATATTGGCATGGGAATGGTAAGCATTTAATCTTGAATTAATCAAAATAAAAATCTTGATTCTTGATCTTGGCATCAATACAATTCTTGGTTTAAGGATTTTTGGCATGTATTTAATCTTGACGTGGAATATTTTTAAATAATTTTTTTTACATTTAATTGGGAATTATTATTAATATTAATACATTGAAAAATATGTGGTATTTTAATTCTTTAAAATTTTCTCAAAGATTCTTGACATGTGTTGTATGCAGAAACATTGATGACAAATGGTTTATACCTGGCAAAGATTATTCAACATATTATGTGGGGAAGCTTAATTATTTACTATTTATGATAGCATGGATTAGTTTTGGCACTAATTCTATGCCTTTATGTATGCTTATCTATATGCCAATGATGTGGAATTGGGATTTTAGTTTTGATTGGTTGTAGAGCAAAACCAAATATAGATAGCAAGAAATCCCAGAGAGCCAATGCCATACTATCAAAATGGAAAAAATCCTAATTTGGATAAATTGTTAGTACCCCAAGGAAATTTTTTATTATCCAACCAACATTATTGTTGAGAAATATAGATATAAATACAAGGTTATTGTACATGTGGTAACAAGGTTTTGGCATAGAAGCAGTGAATTTGTAGATAGAGATATTTGAATATAGAGGCAACAGAACCTCTGGGAGGTTTATTTTATTGCACAAATAGATAGCTGGTACAAAAATAATTATTTAATCAAAGAGATTTTTGTAATCAGTATCAAAGAGTTTTAATAAGATCAGAACACTCATAGAGTGGACCTGGGGATGTAGCCATTTGGTAACCTTGTAAATAATCTTATGTGTTATATTTTATTTTTAATTTTCTGTCTATGATAAAAAATCTTTTCAATTTCGTTTATTAAAATTTAAAAAGTTTTTTAATTTAATTATTAGATTTATTAAAAGGGGAAATTGGAAATTAAAATATTCCATTTAATTTTAAATCTGATCCAAGTAGACTATAAAGGTTTTTATAACATGTATTTATGGATCAATTTGGTATCAGATCCTATGATCAAGGCCATTTAACACATTATCTGACAATTGCAATAGTCTTGTATGTTAACCAGGTCTTGATCAAGACATGGTGAAGGAAAACTTTTAGAGTTTCATCTTGAAATTGGTGCAAGATGTGTAAGCTAGGAGTCAAATATGGGAGTAGACATGAATACGGCAGAATTCCAACGTGCTTTCCTCAACATGAAAAATATGGTTGGAAAAATGTATGAGAAACATAGAAATGGAAAAGAAGCAAAGGAAGATCAAGATGAAAGATAAGAAATTCCTCTTTCATCTTCACCTTCCAAGAAGGCCTCATCTTTTGTAGAAGGTAAAACTATCCCACATTTTAAATTAGATGTTAAATTTGATTTGCCAATTTATAATGGTGAGCTCAGTGTAGAGAAATTGGATAATTGGGTCAAATAGATTGAGATATATATCAAGATTTAAAATATTCTTAGTGAAGAAGCCAAGATTTAGTTAGCTACTCTCAATATGAGTGGCACAACACTCATTTGTTAAGAGAGTAAGATTCAAAAAGATCTCAAGCAACATGGTAAGGTAATCTCTTCTTGGAATTATTTTGTTTCTAAATTTAGAAAGAAATTTTATCCTTTGGGTTATATGAAACAAGCTACTATGGATTGGCAAACTTTGAGATAGGTTATAGGTCAGAGTGTGCAAGATTATACTCAGGAGTTTAAAAAGAAGGCATTAATGTTGGGCATTCATCTGTATAGTTTAGAAACATTGTTGAAGTATATTGGAGGTTCCCATAGTTATTTGAAACATATTATTCTCATGTTTAATCCTTCTAACCTTGATGAAGTATATGTGCAAGCTACCCATATGGAAGTTAGAGGTAAGATGACCAAGGAACAATATGGAAAGAAATATCACAAGCCAGTTGAAAATAAAAGATAAGTTAAAGGAAAGGGTAAGGTTAAGTCTACTTACATTGTTAAGAAAGAAGAAGGATAACCTTTCTGCAATCACTTCAAGAAGAATCATGATGACGCTAAGTGTTATAAAATCCATCCAAAACTCAAGCCAAATAGGTTCTAAAATAAAAAGTAAAGGAAGGCTAATGCTATAATCCAATAGGACCTGGGATCAGATTCTGGTGATGAATCAAAAGTGACTGCTATGGGTCTGCAAGGTTCAAATTCTTTTTCTAACCCTAAACTTTTTATTATTCATTCATTTTTTAAAACTAAATATAAACATGTTGAAAGCAAAATAAATGAGATTTTCCACATAAGAGTCATATCTAAGCATACTAAAATAGATGCTCTTTTTGATAGTGGATCACAAGCTAATATTATTTCTAAAGAGGTTGTTAAAAATGTAGGACTTAAAACTAAAACACATCCAAAACCATATCCTTTAGGATGGGTGTGTGATGATGAAAAATTGTAGTTCACAAAAACATGCACCTTGAGGTTTGCTATTACTTCCAAATTCATTGATGAAGTAGTGATAGATGTAGTTCCTTTGGATATTTATGGAATTGTTTTGGGAAGTCCTTACTTATATGATAGAAAGGTAGTATTTTATAGAGAAGAGAACAAATATGTGTTGTTAAAGGAGGGCATTGAATACATAGTAAGAGCCCATCATGTCATAACCAATTTGACTCTTGTTTCTGTAGGACAAATAAAAAGACTTGTAAACTCAAGTAAAAGTTTTATTCTCATGATTTTATAAGCCAATGATAATGAAAAATCCATGGCCTTAGAGGGTTGTGATTCTAAACTTCAACTTTAAATAGAAAAGATTACTTCTAACTATAATGGTGTTTTTCAAGAACCACAAGGTTTACCCCTTAAGATGGAAATCCAACATGAGATTAAATTGTAGCAGGATGCCTCTCTCCCTATTATTGGTATTTATAGGTTGTCAGTAGTAGAGAATGAAGAAATAAATAAGAAAGTGATGGAGTTACTAGAGAAAGGATTCATTCAAATAGGTACTTCTCCATGCGGTTCACTTATTTTCTTGGTACCAAAGAAAGATGGTACATGGTGGATGTGCATGGATCTTCGATCTCTGAATAAAATCGTGGTTAAAAACCACTACCCTCTTCCTCATATTGATGATTTATTAGATCAATTAAAAAATGCAAATTATTTTACTAAGTTAGATTTGAGAAGTGTTTATCACCAAATAAGAATAAGTGATGGTGATAGTTGGAAAACCACTTTCAAAACTAAGCAAGGTCTTTTTGAGTGGATTGCTATGCCTTTTGGGCTTTGTAATGCACCTGTCACATTTATGTGGGTTATGAATGATGTGTTAAGACCATTTCTTGATAATTTTATAATTGTGTAATGGGATGACATTTTAATCTTTATTAACACATGATAAGATCATCTTAAACACATCAAAAAAGTCTTAGATACTTTAGAAAAGGAGAAACTATTTCTAAAGATGTAAAAATGTGAATTTTCAAAAACATCTTTGGTTTACTTAGGATATGTTTTAGGGAATGGCTCATTAAAAATAGACCCTGCAAAAGTGTCAGCCATAGTAAATTGGCCAAGGCCTAATAATAAAACTAAAGTTACAAATTTTCTTGGAGTAGTCTAACTTTGGAGAAAATTTATTGCTAACTTCTCTTATATTGCATCTCCTTTACATGCTTTAACAAGCATTAATTAGGTCTTTCAATGGGGAGGAAAAATTTTAATACCTTGAAAGAAAAGATAAGTACAACCCCAATTCTTGTACTTCCTATTTACAACAATATTTTTAAATAGAAACTGATGTTAGTGTGTATGCAATGGGGACAATATTAATGCAAAACCAAAAACTAGTGTGTTTTCATTCAAAAACCTTTACAAGTGTAGTTAAAAATTATCTTAATTATGATAAAGAGCTGTATGCTTTGGTGAAGAGTGTGAAAAAGTGGAAAAAATATTTTATGGGCAAAGAGACAATCATCCATATGGATTATTAGCCTTTGCAATACTTTCAATCACAATCCAATCTACAACAGTTCCATCTTATTATGAGGTATAAAAAGGGAACAAATAATAAGGTTGTAGATATGATTTCTAGACCTCTTATTATAGCATATACTATTTTACAGTATAGTCCTTTTGTTAATGAAAGTTATAAGGAATAATATGGTAGACATGTTGATTTTAAGGATGTCTATGAAGATTTGATAAATGGTAAATCAATAGAAGCATTTGAATATCATGTGCATAACAAAATGTTATATCATCTTGGAAAAATATGTATTCCACAAGATTAAAGAGTTCACATGATTAGAGAATCACACACTTCTCTTGTTTTAGGTCATGTTGACATTGGTAAAATAGTTGCATAGTTACAAGGATATTTTTATTGGCCCTGTATGATACAAAATGTATCTAAATATATTAAAGGTTATATTCTTCATTCCAGAAGTAAACCAAGTAACCATAAGTTAGGATTGCATACACCTCTTCCTATTTCTAACCATCTTTGGGAAAGTATTTCTATGGATTTTTTAGGATGTTTACATGTCATGAAGAAAACATAATTATTTGTATGTGGTTGTGGATAGATTTAGAAAAATATGTATTTTGGTTCATTATACCAAATAGGTTACAAGCGAGGATACTACACATTTATTCTTCAAGAATGTTTGGATCTATTTTGGCTTACCCACTTCTATTATATCTGATCACGATGCTCAATTTGTTGGTGAGTTTTGGTTAGCATTGTGGGATTTGATGGATACTAAGCTAAATAAAAGTAAAGCCTTTCATCTACAAACCGATGGACAAATAGAATTGGTCAACCAAATAGTGGTACATTTGCTTAGGGGGTATTGTGGTAAATATCATAAATTATGGGATGAACAAATATATTATGTGAAACATTCTTATAATTATGCTTTGCATTCTTCTACGTTAAAATCTCTTTTTAAAACTTGTTTTAGTTATTTTTCTAAGTCTCATTTGGACTTCTCTTTTGAAAATGAATCTAACTCAGTGGTGGATGGAAATAGTGATGCTAAGAAAGCTAAAAAGTTCATTCAGAGGATTTAAATGATTCAAATTTTTTTTCAAGAATAGTTGGAGAAGAACCAAGCTAAATATAGGGCTAGGCATGAAAAACACAGATTTGATCATCAATTCAAAGTGGGTGATCAATTTTGGCTTGACATCAACAAAAAAAGATTGAAATGTGAAGGTATAAAATAAAAACCAATCAGGTATGGTCCTTTTAGGATTTTAGAAAAGATTGGTACAAATGATTTTTGATTCAATTTTCCTTCTTATATGCAAATTTATTTAGTGGTTAATGTGGAAAAACATGAAATTGTATAAACCTCCTATGATTATGGATCAAGATGAGGTTATTCATGTTCCTAATGTTGATGATTTTGATCTTGAGTATCATAATAAGTTACATGAAGATGTTATTATTGATAGAAGAACTAGAAGTACACAAAGGGGTGGTACATAATATCTTTGTATGGGTTTGAAAGGGCTACATTTGAATAAATCGAAATGGATGGAAATTGAGAAAGTGAGAGAAAAACACCCTCACTTGGTTGATAATTAAATTCAATTTTTGGAAGTCCAAAAGTTTTCAGTGGGGAGAAATGATCCAGGAGATTTTCCACTGAAGATTCTGATCAATAATGGAAATATTTAATTATTTTTGCGAATATAGGTGAGGCATTTTTTGGCCAATAATGCCACACCTTTACCCACAATGTTTATAAATAATTTTGAAAAATTGTTACCAATAGAATATATTTTAATATATTTAATACTTGTTAATAAATATATTGTAATATATTTTTACTAAAATATTTAATTAAATATTTATATATTTTAATATATTTATTAAAAATTAATAAATATATTTTAATATATTTTTTAATTAAATATTCATTCTTTTTTTAAAAAAAAAAAATCCATACCATTATAATGATTATCTTTTAAGGAAATTAAATATTATCTTTAAAGAAAAAGATCCTCATGACACATGGCATTTTTATGGAAAATACATGCATATTAATCATTATCCATGGAAAATAAAATCTACATGCATGTGCCCATGGAAATTCAAGTCTTGTTTTATGGCATTAACCCTATGCATGGACATGATATGGTGTGAAAAATAACTACCACATTGCATTGGCATAATAGCATGGGAATTCAAATTTCCATACATGGAGTTTTAGCACCAATCTAGATATGCATGCATTTGACATATTGGCATGCGAATAGTAAGCATTGAATCTTGAATTAATTAAAATATAAATCTTGATTCTTGATGGTAGCGTCAATACAATTCTTGGTTTAAGGAGTTTTGGCATGCATTTAATCTTAGTGTGGAATGTTTTTAAAGAATTGTTTCTACATTCAATTGGGAATTATTATTATTATTATTATTATTATTAGAAAATATGTGGTAATTTAATTCTTTAAAATTTTCTCAAAAATTATTGACAAGTGTTGTATGTAGAAACATTGATGATAAAGGGTTCATAGATGGCAAAGATTATTCAACATATTATGTGGGGAAGTTTAATTATTTCATATTTATGATAGTGTGGATCAATTTTGACACTAATTCTATGCCATTATCCACACTCAACTATATGCCAATGACGTGGAATTGAGATTTTGGTTTTGATCAGTTGTAGAACAAAACTGAATACAGGTAGCAGAAAATCCTAGAGAGCCAATGCCATGCTATTGAAATAGGAAAAATACCAATTTAGGGAAATTTGTTATTGCCCAGCCAACATTATTGTTGAGAAATATAGATATAATTGCAAGGTTATTATACATGTGGTAACATGATTTTAGCATAGAACTAGTGAATTTGCATAAAAGATATTGTAGACAAAGATATTTGAATATAGAGGAAACAAAACCTCAAGGAGGTTTATATTGTTGCATGAATAGATATCTAGTATGAAAATAATTATTTACTCAGAGAGATTTTTTTTAATCAATCTCAAAGAGTTTTAATAAGATTGGAACACTCATTGAGTGGACTCGAGGACACAACCATTTGATAAACCCCATAAACAATCTTCTATGTTATATATATATATATATATATATATATATATATATATATATATATATATATTAATTTCCTCTCTGTGATAAAAAATATTTTAATTTTCTTTATTAAAAATTAAGAAAGTTTTATAATTTGATTTTCATATTTATTAAAAGAGGAAATTGGAAATTAAAATATTCTATTTAATTTTAAATCCAATCCAAACAGACTGTAAAGGTTTTAATAAATTGGATTTATAGATCACAGTAGGTATTTAAATTTTATAATTCATTATTTAGGTGGGTTTTACTCTATTATTATATCTCAATCCTAAGGATAACAAATAAGACTCTATCTCCATATTATATAAAATGAAATCTATAGAATGTTCTACTAACTGAAGATATCCTATGCCATTTTTTGTCAAAGGATTCCTTAGTTCACGCCATCAATATCCAAAATTTAAACATCTAGCATAAGACATCATGATGTCCTCACTTCAATTGCACAACTGGGTAGGACAATGTGATATTTTAGATCGTGATAATGTTGTCTACTATCACTTAACTGCTCTTGACAAATTATGAATATGGATATGAATTAACAAACTTTACTTCCTATGAAATTAAAAGTCACACTCTTTCATAAAGAAAACTCACTTTTATTGAATACAAATAACCTTTTACATTAAATGTAAACACACTTTCATTAAATGGAAATTCACACCTTAATTTTGAAAGGAATTCACATTTTACAGTAAATGAATTATACCTAAATAAAATAAATACTTCTAAACTATAACTAAAAATACCAATTTATCCAAATCCTAGAACATAAGTGGGTCCTTACTCTTTCCTTAGAATAGGAACAAATTTATTCAGTAATGAAAAGAAACATTGAACTTTATTTCATTATCAAAAGAACATATATAGATACATAAAATTATGCTAGAGTGCTTCTAATTATTTATCACTATCTATTCATTCATTGAGTCATTAACTATCTAGAATGAAAAGGAGACATGTATTTAAAGCATGTCTCAACAACTATTCATAGAATACAAAATTTGGTGATCTAAATAGCCAAATCCATTTATTCAAAATAAAAGATCTAGGAATTAGATACAATGCTTATAGAGAAGCATTGGAATTGACTCAATGAATAATAGAAATAAAATAACTAACATAAATCTAAAGAGATTATGTCCAATTTTGCAAAATAGAAGTATACTTATATCTAGATCATTTTAGACCATTACTATAAATATTAGTGTCTAAAATAAGATATATAAATATGAAAAGTATATTTATATATAATAGATATCTTTGGAGTTATTATCTTGATCTACGAGATCCAATTGAATATATTCAGAGCATGTCATGGTGTTTTTGGAGAACTCTATATAGGTCTTGGGAGCATCTTCAAAGTGTATTCAAAGCATATTCAGAGCTTGACATGTTTTTCATAAAAACTTTAAAATTATTATGAAAAAAGGTTACCAAAACTATTTGATGTCTTCTCAAAATTATCCTACCATATGGATGTATTTTTGTATACAAAATTGTGCTCATTTCATCCAAGTTAGACACAATAAAAAGATAATAATCAACAATGTCTCACATACAAATAAATGATAATTACACTCATTTTATACTTAGATAAGACCTTAACTATTAAATATAATACAATATATAACCAAAAGACAACACTTATGGATAATTTGCATTAGATATAATGGGCTATATGTAATACTCATCATTTCTCCCCCACACTTTACCTCTTTCAAGTCCTCTTGAAAACTAGTGGAAGAACTTACTCTTCAATCCAAAAGTCTAGATTCTAACTATTGACTAAGATTATAGATATGAAAGTGGTGCCCCCAATCATGTGACCTCTAAGAAAGAATCCATAATACCTTACCACTATATGCAACCATACCTGAAATTCAATTTTTGATTGATTATCTTTGCTAGGAGGACATAAGACCAAGAAGAATGGGAGGTCTAAATTTCATTCTG
Organism: Torreya grandis; assembly: GCA_037957365.1. Classification (NCBI taxonomy): domain Eukaryota; kingdom Viridiplantae; phylum Streptophyta; class Pinopsida; order Cupressales; family Taxaceae; genus Torreya; species Torreya grandis. The sequence goes on along the minus strand of JARHVA010003813.1, from coordinate 175,920 downwards.
ATTCACACATCTGATCCTCCTTCATCTAAGAGCTAAGTGATAATCTATGAAACTTTACAAGATATCTAAAGACTCGAGCAAATGGTGGTGGGACTCATAAATTCCCTATGTTTTAAAGTAATATGCAAAGTCTCCTACCTAGTTATGGTTGCATTGATGGAGTTGGTGAAATGATGGCTCATAAAATATCTAAAAGCTACTACATTTGCTCTCAATAATCATGGTATTTGTTTTTCATGTACATATGGTACATGGGCTAGAAAATAGCAAGGAGTTTATGGGCCTCTTAAAATCAAGGTCTTATTCTTAGTCTTGTAGTGTTATGCAATTTAAGGAATTTATTGTGTGATTAATTTCATGTTGTCTGATTTATCATGGTAGAAAAGAAAGCATGCAATTGTGTTTTTCCTATGAATAAATTCACTAAAAATCTAGACTGATAATCCAACAACATATTAAAAAGATAGAATTCATAGATTTCATCTTATTTTTCTATGGTACTTTGTATATAGACGTCTATAAACATATGTTCATCCTCAATAATATGAGGAAATCCAAGATAAATCAACTATAATTTCTATTTGTAAAATTGTTCATGACTAAAAAGAACATAGAAAGAGGAAGGTTGCTTACATGATAACAATTTTTTAGAAAGTTCACAAATATTTTGAATGCAAATATGAGCTTTCTACAGTTGCTACTGAGACTTGACTTTAATCCTAACATTTTTTTTCTTCCACTTTTTGAATCTTATTCTGGGCTTTGTTCCAAAATAAAATCATTTCATGAAGTGGTAGAGGGAAGGAATGAATAACCCTTGTAGGTCCTTCAGTTTTTACAACTATTTTCCTAGTATCCCTCTACATAGCTTGTAAGGAAGCTTGAAGCTCAGTAGTTTGAGTGGTTAACTCTTATATGTG
>JARHVA010003813.1:155000-170000 GCA_037957365.1 Torreya grandis | reverse complement strand
ATTATAATTTTATTGTATCTGTTGAACCCATCTAAGAAAGAGAAATACTACTTTCATACCAAATTGTCCAAAACTTGATCAATAAATGGTAAATGAAAGTAGTCTCTCATAGTGGCTTTATTTAGTTCTCTATAGTCAACACAAAATATCCATTTTCCATTATTTTTAGGAATAATAACCAGAGGTAAAACCCATTGACTATCAGATATGGGGTGGATAAAACCAACTTCCAATATTTTTTCTATCTCCTTAACAATTTCTTGCAAAGCTAGGTTAATTCTTCATTATGGTTGTCTGACTAGTCTACATATTTGGTGTAGATGTGATATGTAAAAATATTGGGATGTATTCCTTTTATATCACTATAATCCCAATAAAAATATTTTGTGTATTATATCAATACATCAAACACTTTTCTTTGTTACTGGTCAGTTAACCAGTTATTGGTATTCAATAGTTTATCAGGTTGGATTGAAATTATTTAGTGCCTAAAACAATGAAATTTAATTGTTTGTATTCACTCATCAATGTGTTAAATGGACATGTGTGTGGAAGTAATATGTGAAGTGTAACTACATCCTTATAAAAGGTTTCAATTGTGGAGAGCATATTCATCAATAAATAATTAAAATCATGTAAAAATAAATTCAGCCTATTTTGGTCTCAGTCAAATATGGTTTGTTGGATGTTTTATGGACCAGATAACATGTTTATTGATCTTAAGACATTGTTTTGATTCTCAATAATGGAGGTGGATTCTTCCCATTCATGATTTTTCATCTTTGGAACATAGTTATAAGTCTTCAAAGCTATGCTACTAGTCTTCAGAGCTAGGCTTTCAAACTTCAGAGTAAAATTGTTGGACTTAGGAGCTAGGCTTTCTTGACAAAAATATTATGTTATTTATTATTCAAAATCTTAGACATGTTATTTGATGGTAACCATGGCTAAATAAGACACACTAATCTATTTTTTTTAAGATGATCCACCCATATGTGTTAAAAAAAATCCATTGAAGGTCTAACAGGTGGTTAAAGAGATATATGTTTAACATGAATTCCATTAGATATGGTCATGTTTCCAAATCTATAGTTAATTCATGATGCAAATATAGCTAACCAAGGTCTAAAAATAATGATAGGATATCCTACCCTCTTTGGTTTAGTTTGAAGGATCATGAAATCCATAGGATATTCCCAAGATTTTGTGGTGATTGGTACATTTTCAATGATTCCTTCAAGTGTAATAGTGGATTGATCTGCCATTTACAAGACTATATTAATAGACTAAAGCCCTATGAGAGATAAAGACTCTATTTTGTTGACAGTCATTATGTTGATGAAAACACCTAGATCTATAAGCAGATTTGGAATATACTTATTCCCAATTGTCATAGTCATCACAACACTATCAAGATCTCTATATTTAGGAACAAGTATATGTCGTACTATTAAATCAATAATTTTACTAGTTACCTAAATTATTTAAGGATATTGCTTCTTTCTTCCTAGTGCTTTGATGCATAATATTTTAATGATTTGATTCATCTTAGGAATATCCTTAATGTCTCTTAATAGTTGAATTTCTATCTTCATCTTTTTTAATCCATTTATTAATTCAAAATATTCTCAATGTTTTTCTTCCTTAAGTCTCTTAGTAAATGAAACAATAGGGGGATCTTAGATTGTGGTTGGTGTGGTTGTGGCTTCTACCTTTTCTTCAGTTAGTTCTTGGACTATAGGTGGCTCGTGAGTGTTTTCATCATTGTGAATTTTAGTTATGATAATGGGTGAATTTATTACTACCTTCCCTAATCTAAGTTGAACATTATTATACTCAAATAAACCACTTACATTGTTACTATCTTGATTAGCTCCATAAACAAGTGTATTTTGCCTATTCTTAGGATTTTCCCTTGGTTGGGTAGGTAATGATGGTTGGTTAAACTACTACTCAATTGGTGGTGGATGAGGTTGTGAAGGTATCAAGGCCTGTTGTGGAGGAAACTTCTTTGTGGCTATTATTATTGATTTGACCATTGAGATGGTGACTATTGTACCCAATTTGGTTGTTGGTTTCATTTTTGTACCTAGGGTTGTGAAGGGTTTTGAATCATTCCCCACATCTGTGGCATCCATTCTTTAGTACCCTATGGTTGTTGTTGTGGTGGTACACACATTAGTGGTGTGATTTATCCAACCCATGGTGTCATCCATAGATTGTGAGGAAATCTTAAACCAAATAGAATTCGAGGCTAGGAATACTAGTTTCCTTATCTTTGGATAAAGTTTAATTCCTCAACTTCATGTACTACTTGTTTTACTTGGTTTCTCATGGTAGGAAGATGTTTGAAATTCTTAGTGTCGTGGTCTAGATCAGAAATACCACATACCTCTATTTTTTCTATGAGAAAATATTTTACCACATGTGTGAGTCTACATCTAGGAAAATATATTGATAATTGATCAGTGTTGGTGGAATTGGATTTTACTTTGAGTCCATGTAATGTGGATGTCAATTATACGAGAATATCTATCTTGAAATTAGTAAATTCTTCCACTAATTGGCCAACATTGGGTGATTTTCCTAACTTTGATTTATTTATGATAAGTATTGTCTTAGATTAATTAGTACATAATATTGGAGAGTTATCAATGATGTCATAGAGGTGTCCAAGTGAGTTGATGAAGTGTCTTGATAGTCTCAATATCAATGACAAAGTGTGTAGTGTGTTTGTCTTAGTATGCTTGAAATAGTCTTAGTTGATCATCAATTTTGGAATGATTAGGGACTATTTTGAAGTATTGAGCATGTGTGAAGGGTATTATAAGAGGTAAAGGATCATTGGATAACTTTTGGAAGTGTATGGTATTCATCTAGTTCTTTATTATGTTCATCTTGGCATAGTTGGTTCTATGACAAGAAAAATATGAGTAGGCAGTTTGCTAACATTACCATTGCCATGTATAGATGATTCTAGGGGAGTTTGTTATATGGGTGTGATCAAATTAGTCCCAAGTTATTATGGTCCAAGTTTTAGGTCATGTTCTTGGGTGAAAAAAAAGTTATTAAGGTTCAATGTTGGATTTCAAGGTAAATTATAGAGGTTTTGATACTTAGCCAGACTATCATTGCACATCATGCATATATGTATGAACTAGTAATTTTATGAATTTAATTTAGGTAAAAATAAATTAAATATTGGTCAAATGATTAAATGGAGATGTTCTCTATAGTTCCAAGAAGATACCCTACAAATTTAGAGTGTTGAAGTGTTGTCTAGATCAAGTTATAATGCTTCAAAGTTTCTCCAGAAGACTATGATAGGTTAGAGACCATCAAGTTTAACCATGTCAAAGACTAAGGTCATTGGTTAGTAGATATAATGGTGAGTGCTTAATCATACATATTGATATCAATGGTGCACATAAAATAAAAATGTCAAAGGTTTCACACATAAGTGATAAGTGTCACAAGCTCACTAGTGTAACAAACGATCAATGGTGAGTGGTGGTTCATACTGACAAAGATCAATGATGTGGGATAATTCAAAGAGTCAACAATGCATACAAGATTACTAAGTGGTACAAGCATAGGGTAAAATCATTATAGTTCCCATAAGGAATGAGATGGTGCCAAGTGTCATAATCTGAGGAGTTTTAAGCAAGATCTAATTGTAAACATTGCAAGGTAAGGACCAAGCTAAGCCATAGAGATCAATAGTGCACATTTGGTCAATATTTTAAGGGTGCAAAAAATGAGTGTTTGAAGTTTAACATTTGGATAGTGGAACACTATGAGTTAAAGTTCAAGATAATTATGAAAAGGATTGATGGTACAAGTTGAGTGAGCTAAGTTAAAAGCATTAGATGGGTTCTAAGTGACTGTGGTTTAATTGTGACCGTTTGGATTTAAATATTTGAATTGAATGAAAGAAAGACAATTTTTTGGTTTTTGAGCCATATCTTTTAATCTATAAAAAATTCAAAGGTACAGTAAAAAGCAAAGTTGTAGAGGACTCTAAGTGCATCCAAAAATGTTTGTTATAAGGTTTGACTATCCATATAGTTATATCTATTAAGCTCCAAATTTTACTATGTTGTTGACCATGTTTTATGAGTAACCTGATAAGGATATTTAAGTTGTTCTTGATAGCATTGGATATTTCAAGGTGACTGAGCTATTGGAGAGTGTTGTAGACTCCATGAGGACCATCTATGTAGATTATGAAGGTTTGATAAACCATATTTAGTATGATCAAAAGCTTCAAATTTGACTATTTATTCATTCATGGTATTCATGTGTACTTAATGTTGTTGAAGGAAATTATGCTTTAGCAAAAAAGTGTTTTGGTGACTATAATCATTTGAGCATGTTGAAGGGGTCATGTGGAGTGGACATATGCTTTTAGATGTGGTCTTGTGTTTTATAATTTTCTCAATGGAGTGCTAAATGGGGGAATAGGTCTCTATGAGACCTATAATGGCTACTAAGGCCTAATTGAAAGGCATAGTTGCTTAAGTGTGACCCATAGTTTCTATGGCCAACTTGTGAGGATGGTATTGAGTTTTGTAAGATGTATTAAGGGTTAATGCATGTCCAATGGAAGACCAATAAGATAATAATAATGAAGGCCCTATAAATGGTGAAATCAAAGATGATTTCTAGACTTGTGAGACCTGAGAGAAGTGGTTTGTGTGAGAGTTATGGAGTGAAGGAAAGGGTGCATGCCTAGTGGATGGGTAGTAGATAATATCAAGTTGATGACTATGTTTATGACCTATAGTTCATATTTTTGATGTCAATAACAATTCACTTTCAAGTTTAAATATTGAAGATGAGTGAAGGATATATGATGTCTATGTAAGTTTGGTAGTTGATTTGAGAGGTAGATCAAGGTGTGGACTATGTAGTGTGCCAAGTTGAAGAGAGATGATATACATTTGTATGTCTATTATATTGGTAGGAAATTAGTGATCAAGATATTTTCATTTCATAGGTATTAGGAGGGTGCTCAACATCTAGGTTAAAAGGATTTTACCAATAGGTGGTCAGAAGGACATGATCATCTTAGGGTCAGGTGTTCCTTGTGAAATAGGTGTTTCACTAAATCTGGTTAGATGGAATTGACCAAGAGGTGGTTATAAGGACTTGATCATCTTAGGGGTAGGTGTTCCTTTTTAAATAGGTGTTTCAATAAATATGGTTAGAAGGACTTGACTAATCTCATGTTTTTGATCATCTTATAGGACAAGAGTATATCTATTTGTAGGATTGAGAGTGGTTTTTATTCCTCGAGAGGGTTTCCCACATACATTTTGTCTTGTGTGTATGATCTTAAATTATCTATTGCTAATTTTTATGAATTACTTGTAAATTATATTAATTCTTGTGATAATTGAATAAGAGTTTGAAAAGATTAGAATTGAAATTGAAATATCTTGCATCATTGATTTAGTCCCCCTCTCAGTGATTGTACCTATAATAATTAGTATCAGAGTAGGCCCCTTAGTAGAGGATTGATAGCTTGAAGGATATCCAAGGCAAAAAATGGGTAGTCATAAAATGTGAGTAGGTTTTTACACTAAGCAAGCACCAATTTTCAATGGATCTAATTATGCTTTTTAGAGTCCAAGGATGAGGACCTACATCATGTCCCTAGGGTTTGAAACTTGGCAGTATATTTTGGATGGTTATTTTGCACCTACTATTCATGCATATAGTGCTACAAATAAGAAGTTATTTGAGAACAATTATGAGGAAATAAATGCTATCATTTTTGGTCTTTTAGATATTGAATACACCAAATTAATCCATTGCAAATCTGCTAAGGAAATATGAGATAAATTAAAGACTATTTATGAATGAGATTCAAAGGTTAAGTTGGCAAAGTTGCAAACTCACCAAAGACAATTTGAGAGTCTTAAGATGAAGGAATAAGATTCATTGGCATGCTTTATGCATAAGGTTGATGAGATTGTGAAGATCATCAGAGATCTTGGAAATAATATTGAAGAAGCTAATATAGTTTAAATGGTATTAAGGTCTCTCTCTCTCTCATGTTTGATTCTAAAGTATTTTTTGTAGAATAAAGTCATGATCTTACTCATTTGAAGATGGATGAATTGCATGGCATTCTTACTACCTATGAGATGAAATTCAATGATGATAAACCACCAAAGAAGGAAGTTGAATTTAAGAAAAAAATTAATCCAAAGAAGAAGTTCCAAGGTAAGAGAATCAAGGAGGATGACACATCTAATATTGATGAAGATGAACTAATTATTTTGTTTATAACGAAATTGAAAATACGGTTAGGCAAGTATAAGGGTAAACTACCCTTCAAATGCTTCAATTTTGGAGAAGTAGGACATTTTATAACAAGTACCCTCATAAGCATAAGAAGAATAATTATGAATACATGGTCAAGATCATGATGATGACAAGAGATCATTCATATGTGATAAAAGCAAGAAGGGATTCAAAAGGTTTGACAATAAGAAGTACTTCAAGGACAAGAAGACTCTATACACCAAAGAGGATTATAGATCATTAGATGAGAGTGAAAAAATGACTCAAAGTATGATTATGAGGATGATGGTTTTTTTTAATATAAATACCTCTTTATGGTTGAGGAAGGAAGTTACTCATATCAAAAGGAGTCTACTTGGAGTAAATTAGATGATGGTAAAGATGAGGTGGACTATGAGACTAAACTGATGAATTCTCTTGAAGAAATAAAGAATGACAATAAAATTAATAATAAGATGAAGTCTTAGATCAAGGAATATGAGGATCAATTTAGTGTGTATGATGAAAAATGAATGAAGACATCAAGGAGCATGAAGATATAGTCAGGCATCTCGGTTTTCAATTGGAAATCTTGTCAATAAGTTTAAGAGCTAAAGAAGATGCATATTAAAGGTATAAAATTGAAAATGAGTGACTAAAAACTGATTCAGAGAAGACATCTAGTAAGTCACTTGTGAGATTTTAAATGAGCTCAAGTGATCTAGATAATATTCTGAGTGGTCAAAAGCATGCAATTGATAGAACTATTCTTGGATACAAAGAAGAACTAGAAAATAAAACTTAATACAAGATGAAGACTAATGTAAATTAGATGAAGTATTACATCAAGGAATATGAGGATCAATTCAATGTGTATGAAGAAAAATGAATGAAGACATCAAGGAGCATGAAGATATAGTCAAGCATCTCAGTTGTCAATTGGAAATCTTGTCTACAAATTTGAAAGCTAAAGAAGATGAATATTCAAGGTATAAAATTGAAAATGAGTGATTAAAAAATAATTTAGAGAAGACATCTAGTAATATGTAGTCATTTCTAAGATTTTAAAAGAGCTCAAGTGATATAGATAATATTTTGAGTGGTCAAAAGCATGCATGTGATAGAACTATTCTTGGATACAAAGAAGAACAAGAAAATAAAACTCAATACAAGATGACTAATGTAAATTAGACCTTGAAGTTCAAAAATCATTTAGGGAATGAAGATGCTGGTAAAGTGAATATTTATAAGATCAGACAACCAAATGTCATGAAGTATGCAAGTTTCAATGGTTATTGTCACACATGTAATTAGTTTGGGCATAGAGCTAGAGAATCTAATAGATCTAATAGAAATGAGTTTGCTTGAAACTATGATGGGGGTCATCAGTCAAAAGGTGTGAATAAATTTAAGTGCTTCAATTGTCTTGATGAGGGATATTTTGATAAGCTTTATCTAAATAAGGTAAGGCAAGGTGATTCTTCTTCAAAAGGAGTAGTTTGTTTAAATTTTTAAAATAATGGATATATTATAATATTTTATTCTAATTAGGAAAGTTAGGATAAACTTCTTTCAAAAGGTATAATGTGATTCAACTATCAACAAAGAGGTCACATTGCTAGATTCTACAAGCAATGGCCTACAAGACATAATAGGTTGAATCAGGATCTTAGAGTGTAAGAAAGAAAAGTTAATTCATGGAAACCAAAGGTGGTAAGTATGAGTTATGATGAGTCTGTAGGTTTAATTAATCTATTTTTTATGGTGTATAATTTTATATAAGTTGAGTGCCAATAGCTCTCATTAACTGCTCATGTTGTGAATGAAGAGACCAAGCTCAACGCGAAGACCAAGGTTTTGGTTGAGGCTAAAACTGAGGAGTGTTTGGATGCTAATGAACAACCTACTATGTGTGATCATGTTTAATGTTTGGTTCTTGTGTTGTCAAGGTCTGAAGGTGATGTTCTTCACTATAAACAAGATACTTTAGTGATCAAGGTATGTCAAGATTTCATATTTTCTCAAAATGTCGTATATCCTATCATAGAATAAAAAGTGAGTGATGTAGAAAAGGAATAAGTTGTTTCTCTTAAGCCTAAGAATAATAAAAATAACTATCATTATCAGATGACTAAGGAGGAGATGGAATATGAGGAATTATGGGCAACTCCTAGTTTCACATTGTTTTAAGGAATCATGTGAAGTAGGGTGTCTCTGCCTATGCTTATTAGGAGACATATTTATATTAGAGAAGTAGGTTTTTCTATGGTGTTATTTAGAAGGTCCTAGATGGAAAGATAAGAGCGTTTTCAATTGGAGTTGGTGTTTCAAGTTGGGAGAATTGATTTGATGAGGTCAGAGTGATGTCATAAGATATTTTTGATGTGTTTGTAGTATATACAGGTTCAGAATGGGTGTTTTTAGGTGGAATAATGATATTGATGGGATGTCAAAAAGAGTTTTGTGCTCAAAAAGATTTGTGCACTTCTTTATGTTGTTTTCTAAGTTTTTTTGTGTCTTGATGATCATCTTTGTGTCTTTTGGAGGTTTTTGTGTACTCTCAGGTTTATTTTTCTTATTAAAATTTAAATCCATGGTATAGGAAGTGAAGATTCCCAAAGGTGTGAAGGCTCAAATCTTGGTTTAGAAGTGTGTGATGGTTTTCTCTAGGTGTGTAAGAAGTTTTAGAGGTGGTTGTTGATTAGAAGGAGGTTTATTGACCTTGTTTGTTTGAGATTTTAGAGTTTTGGGCTATGCTAGAAAATTGGTTTACTTTATGAGTTGAGGTCTGAGGCTTCTTAATAAGTTGAGTGGGATAAATGGGTTTTCAAATCAAGATTCATAGAGATTTGAAGTTTTTTTTCTTTAAATTGTTCAAGTTTTTGTCAAAATGGAGATATAATTAGCTAATAGATTTGTGAAGGAAGTATGTTTCAAAGGAGGAGCTAGGTGATGTAAATTGGTTTTATTAAGGGGGCATATGAGATTGCTTTAGATATGAAGTTTTAGGTCTTGAATTTGTGTCTAATTAATGTTGTGGGCTCTACAAGTTCAAAGTAGAGCTATAAGGAGTTGAGATAGGCCTAGTGTGAAGAAGAGTGTTTTTTGATCAATTTATCCAAAAGATTAAGGCATGAGTTCCTCAAGGAGAGTTATTAGGTTGGTTTAGAGCATGTTTCCTATTTTTCATGGGTCTAAAGTATTGATCATATGTAATGGGTCCTATTAGAGGTCAAAGATGATTGTAAATCTTGTGGAAGTGCATGGTATTCATCTAGTTTTTTATTATGTTCATCTTGGCATAGTTGGTTCTGTTATAAGAAAAATCTGAGTAGGCAGTTTGCTAGAATCAGGGGGAGTTGATCATATGGGTGTGATCACATTAGTCTTAAGTTGTTATGGTTGAGCTAATTTTTTTTATTAATGTTTAAATTTAGCTTTCTAGGTAGATTTTAAAGGTTCCCATACTTAGCCAGACTATCACTACATGTCATGGAGATATGTATGAACCAATAAGTTTGTGAACTTAATGTAGGTACAAAGAAAATCAATATTAGTCAAATTATTACATGGATATGTTTTATATAGTTCCAAGACTCTACCATAAAACTTTTTATTCTTGAAGTGTTTTCTATCTCAAGTTATAAAGCTTCAAAGTTGTTCTAGTAGACTGTGATGGGTTTGAGACCATCAAGTTTAACCATGTCGAAGATTAAGGTCATTGGTCAGTAGATCTAACTGTGAGCACTTAATCATACATATTGAGATTAATGGTGTTTTTGAATTCAACATTTAAAAATATGCACACATAGGTGACAAGTGTCATAAGCTTGCTAGTTTGATAGAAGATCAATGGTGAGCAGTAGTTCATATTAACAAAGATCAACGGTGCAAGACAAGTCAAAGAGTCAAAAATGCAAGTGAGACTTCCAAGTGGCACAAGTTCAAGGGATTTTTAGTAAAGTTATTAGAAGGAATTTGAGGGTTCTAAGTGTCATAATATCAAGATTTTTGATCAAGACCTAATGATGAACATTACAAGATAAGGACTAGGTTGATTCATAGACATCGCTGGTGCACATTTGGTCAATATTGTAAGGGTACACAAGATGAGGTCAACATGTTTAGATAGTGGATAATTACAAGTTAAATTTAAATCTAATTACAAAAAGGATTGATAGTGAGAGTTCATAAAGCTGATCTAAGAGCATGAGATGTATTCTAAGTGACTGATGTTTAACTGTGACCATTTGGATTTAAATATTTGAATTTAACAAAAGAAAGACTAGTACTTGGGTTTTGAGCCATAACCTTTGATCTATGTAGAATTCAAAGGTAAAGTAAAAAATAAAAGTTCTAGATTAATCTAAGGTGCATACAAAAAAATTGGTTAGAAGGTTTGATTATTTGTACAGTTGTAGATATTGAGCTCTAAAGTGGACTATGTGTTTGACCATGTTCTATAAGTGACCTGAGAAGGATATTCGAGTTGTTCTTGATAAAATTTGGATATTTCAAGGTGACAGATCTATTAGAGAGTGTTCTATACTCTATGATGTCCATATGTATGGATTATGAATGTTTGATCAATCATATTTAGTATGATCAAAGTCTTAGAAGTTGACTTTTTATTTGTTCATGTTATTCTTGTGTACAAAATGTTGTTTGAGTAAGTTGTGCTCTATCATAAGAGTGTTTTGGTGACTATAATCATTTGAGGATGTCAAAGAGGTCATGTGGAGTGAAAATATGCTTTTATAAGTGGTTTTATGTTTATAATTACTCAATGGAGTTCTAAATGGTGGAATAGATTTTTATGAGACTTTTAAGGGCTAATGAGGCCTAATTGAAAGACATAGTTACTTAAGTGTGACCCATAGTTTCTATGGATGACCTATGAGGATGATATTGAGATTTGTAATATGTATTAAGGGTTAAGGCATGTCTAATGGCTAACCAGAAAGATAATAATCATGAAGGCTCTATAAATGGTGAAATCAAAGATCATGATTTATAGAATTGTGAAACCTAGGAGAAGTGGTATGTGTGAGAGTTGTAGAGAGAAGGAAAGGGTGTGTGCCCAATGGATGGGTAGTAGAGTAGAGTAGGTTGATGACTATGTGTATGACCTATAGGTCACACTTTTGATGTCAAAAATAGTGATCTTGTTGGTTTTAAGATTGAAGATGAACAAAATATAGATGATGTCTATGTAATCTTGGTATTTGATTTGAGAGGTAGATCAGAGTGTGGATTATGTAGTGTAAAGAGTTGAAGAGAGATGATATATATTTGTATATCAATCATATTGGTAGTCAACTAATGATTAGGAGATGCTCATTTCATAGGTTTTGGGAGGGTGCTCAACATGTAGGTCAAAAGGACATTAACAACAAGTGGTTAGAAGGATTTAATCATGTTAGAGGTAAGTGCTTCTTGTGAAATAAGTGTTCTATTAAATCCAGTCAGAATAACTTGATCATCCTATAGGTAGGTGCTCCTTATATATCATTTGTTTCACTAAATTCTAGTTAGAAGGACTTGACTAGTCTCATATTTTTGATCATCTTATAGGATAAGTAGTCAATATGTTTGTAGGCTTAAGAGTGGGTTTTATTCTCCAAGAGTGTTTCCCACATAGATCTTGTGTTGTGTTTATGATCTTGTATGATCTATTGTTCATTGTTCTGAATGACTTCTATATTATATGATTTTTTATGAAAAAGGATTGGAATTGAATTTGAAGTATTTTTTATCACTGATTCACCCACCCCCACCTCAGTGATTGTACCTCCGACACATAATGCTAAAATCTGATGAAAAGTTAACTTTTCAATGTCACCCTTTCCCATTAGGTTCAAAGAATAAAGCATCACATGCATCATCATCTAAACATTTAAAAAATACCATCTTGATGACCTCCTTAGTGAGTTGGTAACCATTACATTTATGGGTAAATATAAACCTATCAAGGTAATATTCTAAGTTTTCATCTTTATTTTGTTTGATCTTGAAAAAGTATTCATTTCATTCTCTAACTCTATAATAATCTTGATATTTATCCAAAAATGTAGTTTCTATTTCATCCTAAGTGGTTTTAGAATTACCCTCAAGTCCTATGAACCATATCATGGCTACATCCTTGAGTGTAGATGGGAATAACTTCAACTTTTGATTATATGTGACATAGTCATATGTTTGGTAGAGAACTTGATATTCAAAGAGGACCTCATCTGAATCCTCTAAGGATTTACCTCTAAAATTATATAAAATGGATGGTGAGATATTTTTCATGGAAGTTATATCATTAGGACCTAAGATGATTCGATAGGAAAAAGTTCTATCATTTAGGGGCTATCAATCAGAGTTTTTCTATGTGAATGTTTGTCTCCCCTATTTTCTTCCCAACTTTGGTTATCAATCCAATCTAAATTTTATTCTTGGATGCTCAACCTATAGTCTATATCAAGAGGAGAATATTTATTTGTAATCATATCTTCTTCTTGTAGAGCTTGTGGATCAAATTTGACTATTCTAGAAAAAGGATTTTTAGGATCAATTTTCCCTATCGGAGAAGATGTCCTGAATAGGATTCTTCTTGTAGGATCTATTTGTGAGCATGAACCTTGTTCAAGAGAGGAATTATAAAATGTTTGTATATGACTTTCAATTATCTTTCTTTCACTTCTTTATCTTTCCAACAAAGATAAGATCCTCTCTTCTTTTTATTTTATTTGGGATCTTTTAGAGATAAACCATCCTTGAGAATCTCTTAGTGGTTCATAAATCTAAATAGTCCTAGAATATTTTTATGTTTTCAAGTTTTATGAATGTTTTTGAATTGTCCCTATATAGCTCTAATGTAAGATCTCATTAATACTTATTGATGTATTCCTTGAAAATGGTGTCAAAAGTGATAGGCTATCATTATAATTTTCATTTAACCAATCAATGGATTGGTGTCATTTTCTACCAAATCCAATGTCCAAAGATATATGCAATGAGACCATTGGGTATTTGGGTTTTATAGTTTGATGTTTAGGGGTGTTTTACTCTATTGTGATATCTCAATCCTAAGGATAATGAATAAGACTTTAACTCTGTATTAAAAAAATTAAATCTATAGAAATTTTTACTAATTGAATATATCCTATGGTATTCCTTGTTAAAGTATTCCTTAGTACACACCATCAACATTTATAACTTAAACATCTAGCATAAGAATTTTGATGTCCTCACTCAACTTGCTCGACTAGGTAGAATAGTGTGGTATCAAAATATGAGAATGTTGTCTACTATCACTTAAACTGTTCCTAAAAAATTCTAAATATGGATAAGAATTAACAAACTTTACTTCCTATGAAATTGAAAGTCACGCTCTTTCATAGAGAAAAATCACTTGAATTTAATTGAAACAACATTTTTCATTGAATGGAAATAGACTTGCATTAAAAGGAAATAAACACCTTGTTTTTGAAAGGAAATCAAACTTTATATTAAATGAATTATACCTAAATTAAAGAAATACTTCTAAACTATAACTAAAAATACCAATTTATCATGATCCTTGGAGAGGAGTGGGTCCTTGATCCTTCGTCAGAATAGGAACAACATTACTTAGTAATGAAAATAAATGTTGAAATTTATTTCATTAGCAAAAGAACATATACATATATACAAAATTATGTTGGAATACTTTTTATTTCTGGTCACTATCTATTCATTCATTGATTCATTAACTAATTATCTAGAATGATAAGGAGACATGTATTTAAAGCATATCTCAATAAATATTCAAAAAATAAAAATATTGGTGATCTGAAAAGCTAAATCCACTTATTCAAAAAATAATGTCTAGTAATTAAATCCCATGCTTATAGGTAAGCATTGGAATTGACTCAACTAATAATAGATGAAAAATAACTAACATAAATCTAAAGAGATTTTGTCCATTTTTGAAAATATAAGTATACTTATATCCAAATCATTTTAGACCATTACTATAAATAGTAATGTCTAAAAATATATATCTAAATATGGAAAGTTTATATATATAATAGATATCTTTGGAGTTGCTATCTTGATCTGAAGGATCTAGTTGGAAATATTTAGAGCATGCCTAGGTGTCTTTAGAACACTTCATACAGGTATTCATAACACCTTTAGAGAACCTTTAGATCATGTTTGGAACATCTTTAGAGCATATATAGATCCATAGATCTTCAAAGCTTGATGTGTTCTTAGTTGAATTTTCAAAACTATTGTAAAAAAGAGTTGCCAAAACTATTTGATGTGTTCTCAAAATGATCCCACTATAAGGATGCATTTATAAATACCAAATTGTTCTCATTTCATCCAAGTTAGACACAATAAAAATATAAAGAATCAAAAATGTATCACATAAATACAAAAGATAATTACACTCATTTCCTACTTAGATAAGACCTTAACTATTAAATGGAATGTAATATATAACCAAAAGACAACACTTAAGCATAATTTGTATTAGATATAATGGGATATATGTAATTCTCATCAGTGCCATACAAGAAGCAACACCATTTTACCCTACTTGGCTTTAACCTATCCTTATTCCTTTAGTTTCTCACTCACCACTTCACTACCACTCACTGTATCTCTTCATTCCATCTTCTCTTTCTTATTTCATTCCTACCCAGCTTAGCAGCCTAAATATGTTGGTCTAAAAAC
>JARHVA010003813.1:147500-150000 GCA_037957365.1 Torreya grandis | reverse complement strand
GTATAAGGGTTCCTCATGGAGGCCATTGTTGAATATGCTATTGATTATTGATATTGATTTTGGAGAATTTCTTCTGTGAAGACTGAGCCTAGGGTTCAAGGATTCTATTTGCATTGGAGAACGTTCCCTCTTCAGTGTGTGCAATTAAGAGGCTGTGGAATATCAGCTGATCTATTGCCAAAGTGTGAGATAGCTTCATCCAGAAGTTATCACAAAATTTCAGGTTTGAGAGATAACTTCACACAAAAGTTATTACAGATATTCCAGGTATTTCTTTATTTAGTTTTGATTCAATAAATTATACAGCTAGAGATCTTCTGTGCTAGAAAAGTATATTTCAGATCAGGGGTTGAAAACAGGGAAGTTGTGCTTAATTGGCGGCCGTACAAGGTCCGTACAGGTCTGTACAGATCAGCTCAGGAATCGACCTCGACAGACAGAGGGTTTCAGTGACCGACATCGGTCGACTGAAGACTGACGTCGGCAGAAAGCCGACCGACAGAGACCGACGTCGGCGATATATCGACCGACGATGGCGACCGTGAGTCGACACAGAAGGGCCGAGACCTTCCAGAATTTGATTTTCACTTCCAATTTTGATAAGCTAGGGTTTTTAAGACTGTATTTCATATTTGTATGCATGAGAAAGGATGGCAATTGTAATAGTTTAAAAGGACAAGTGATAAGATTTGTAATTTGCTATCCAGAAACTATATTATTGTGATTATTCTGAATTTATTCAACAGAAGTTATATCTTGTTCAAAGTTTTTTTGGTGTTGCTATATTTCCCTATTTGAAGGGGATATTACAGTGGTATCAGAGCTAAATCCTGCCAGCCTGAGGGTTTATAGATCTTATGCAGCCACAAGAGTTGGGACCACACAAGTATAACACACGTAGCCGAGCCTTGCTTGAAGGTACTCAGGTGTTAGATCAGCGACCGACCATCATGAGTGACAGACGTGAGGGCAGCCCACCCAGGGGCCACAGGTATGATGCTGAACAGGGCACCAGAGAATTTCAGCGTGCTATGATGACAAGCCAACAGCAGATGGCTCAGACACTACAAACACTTATGACTATGATAGAGAGAATGAACACACCTGATGGACAGAATGGGGACCAAAGAGATGATAGGAGTGCTACGATTAATCAGAGGCCACAGCGGACTCACTCCAGAACAGCTGATAGACCTACACGTCCGACTTTTGTTCAAGAAAAACCAGAGGCACCAGCAGAGGAAGCAGGGAATAACCCATTTGCAGATGTTTACATGGCTGCAAATGATGAGTGGGACTTATTACCCCTTCATGTCCAAGAGAGGACGACCTTTGATTGTTTTGTCAATCGTAGGAGAGAGCACTACCGATTGGTTAGACAGGACAGGAAGCCTAGAGCTCAATTCAGTGAACTGCAGAAGGCTACTGGTAAGCTTTCTCTGACTACTTTTGACGGCAGTGGTAAGATGAAAGCTCAAGCATGGGTTCATAAGCTTGACACCTTTTTGGCATTGAGACCAATGTCAGAGATAGATGCCATCAAATACGCCACTTTGCACTTGGATGGAGTAGCACATGATTGGTGGTACCATGGTATGGTAACACTTCAGCATAATCAGGTAACAGAGTACCAGGACTTTGTGGATAGATTGGTTGAGTGGTTTGACAGGAGAGATCCTGAGGTTTACTTTTGAGATCTAGCACAATTGAGACAAACAGGTAACTTGGAGTCCTTCATTGGTGAGTTTCAGAGATTGGCAGTCATGGTGCCCAATATTTCAGAGCGTAGATTGGTAGTTCTCTTCATAGAGGGATTGTCAGAGCCATTGAGAGGTTGGATCAAAGCCTTTGATCCTCCTTCATTACAGGTAGCTATGAAGAAGGCACGTGATATGGAGATGGTAGTGCCATCCAATAAATTTAACGCCAGAGGTACTTCTTCGTCTAGAGACCATAAGCACTCCCACGGGGATACAGAGAGACCGGATTTTAACATAGATAAATTCGGGGTTAAAAATGATTCAAAAGCCAATCTGGCAGCACCACCTTTGGATCGTGAGGTGCTTAATGATTTATGCAGGAAGAAGCTTTTCTTCTACTACAAAGGTCCATATGATATCCATCACGATTGTCCTTTGAGGCCTAAGGGCAAGGCGAATCGTATGATGTGGATATATTATGAGGATTCAAATTTTGAGGATTTCGAACAGCATAACAGTTTTGAGGGGGCAGAGGTAGAGGCAGAGGGTTCAGGGCCTAATGCAGAGGTAGAGTTAGAGCTCCACCTACAGGAGGCATGCATATCTAGTATTCAGTCAGATGAGTCATTCAGACTCCATGGAGTTTTGGCAGGGCAGAAGGTTATCGCCCTTCTTGATACAGGAGCCACACATAATTTCATAGATGCTAGATTTGTGGAGAAGCGTGGGCTCACTACCGTATACTTTGAGGGCATCCGTGTTAAGGTAGCCAATGGTCACACTCTTAAGTGTGAGCGTAT
>JARHVA010003813.1:137500-140000 GCA_037957365.1 Torreya grandis | reverse complement strand
CAGGAAGCCTAGAGCTCAATTCAGTGAACTGCAGAAGGCTACTGGTAAGCTTTCTTTGACTACTTTTGACGGCAGCGGTAAGATGACAGCTCAAGCTTGGGTTCATAAGCTTGACACCTTTTTGGCATTGAGACCAATGTCAGAGATAGATGCCATCAAATACGCCACTTTGCACTTGGATGGAGTAGCACATGATTGGTGGTACCATGGTATGGTAACACTTCAGCATAATCAGGTAACAGAGTACCAAGACTTTGTGGATAGATTGGTTGAGCGGTTTGACAGGAGAGATCCTGAGGTTTACTTTCGAGATCTGGCACAATTGAGACAAACAAGTAACTTGGAGCCCTTCATTGGTGAGTTTCAGAGATTGGTAGTCATGGTGCCCAATATTTCAGAGCGTAGATTGGTAGTTCTCTTCATAGAGGGATTGTCAGAGCCATTGAGAGGTTGGATCAAAGCCTTTGATCCTCCTTCATTACAGGTAGCTATGAAGAAGGCACGTGATATGGAGATGGCAGCCCCATCCAATAAATTTAACGCCAGAGGTACTTCTTCATCTAGAGACCATAAGCACTCCCACGGGGATACAGAGAGACCGGATTTTAACATAGATAAATTCGGGGTTAAAAATGATTCAAAAGCCAATCCGACAGCACCACCTTTGGATCGTGAGGCGCTTAATGATTTACGCAGGAAGAAGCTTTGCTTCTACTGCAAAGGTCCATATGATATCCATCACGATTGTCCTTTGAGGCCTAAGGGCAAGGCGAATCGTATGATGTGGATATATTATGAGGATTTAGATTTTGAGGATTTCGAACAGCATAACAGTTTTGAGGGTGCAGAGGTAGAGGCAGAGGCTTCAGGGCCTAATGCAGAGGTAGAGTTAGAGCTCCACCTACAGGAGGCATGCATATCCAGTATTCAGTCAGATGAGTCATTCAGACTCCATGGAGTTTTGGCAGGGCAGAAGGTTATCACCCTTCTTGATACAGGAGCCACACATAATTTCATAGATGCTAGATTTGTGGAGAAGCGTGGGCTCACTACCGTATACTTTGAGGGCATCCGTGTTAAGGTAGCCAATGGTCACACTCTTAAGTGTGAGCGTATGATTAGAAACCTCCCATTGCGCTTGAACAATTATGAGTTCAAGGCTGATTATTATGTGGTAAATATGGGGGATATAGACTTAGTCTTGGGTATGAAGTGGCTTCATTCATTTGAGGAAGTTACTCTTCGTCTCAAGGACATGGAGGTTCTCTTTAATGTTGATGGGATGACACATATTCTTAAGGCAATACGAGGCAACAGCTTTAGATATATGTTTTTTCATCGGATGGAGGTACCTATACCACACAACATGATAGAGAGCGATGACGAGTGCACATTGGCACCAACACAGGAGAGGTATGAGGATGAGCTTGATCTTGAGGTGACTTCAGTTCAGGAGTTGTCACATGTGGTGAGGACTCAACTTTCTGTTACAGCCGGATCACAGGTTGATGATGATATGACTATTTCTAGTCTTCACTATCCAGTTTCAGATATTATTCAGGTGAGGAGTTTACTTACTGATTTTCATTTATGGATTGGATGTTGGAGTGCTTATCTTAGTACTAGAGACAATGTGACACCATTGCATGAGAGTTGGGATGGACATGGCATGGGGATTGTGTTCATTGACAGTGGTGGAGATCAAAACTATATTTGGGATCCAGGTGGATTGATTGAGTTGTCATTCAGTGATTGCTTGAGGGCAAGCAATTTCAGGAGGGGCAGATTGTCATGTCCCCTTTTTAAGTGACATGTTCTGAGTTCATGGTTAGCCTATTATGCGACCTTCGTAGGCTAATATGATGGATAGAGGGTCATAATGGAGCTTGGCTTGACTTTGATTCACAGGATTTCTACATTTGATTTTCATTCAGGTTATTTCAAACATATTTGGCCTGGGCTCCTACTTTTTAGGGATATTCGATATGCAGCAGAGCACCGTTATTATGGTATGGTTATGTGCGGAATCACTCCCTGATTCACTAGCTTCGATCGGTTCGTCGATCCGACATGTATTGAGGGAGATATTAATATTTGATAGATTTAATCAAATATTAATTATTTAGCCTATTTTTTATTAGAAACCCTAATTCTAGTTTAAGAAACCCTAATTAGGGCAAGCACATCTTTTGAGGGTATAAGGGTTCCTCATGGAGGCCATTGTTGAATATGCTATTGATTATTGATATTGATTTTGGAGAATTTATTCTGTGAAGACTGAGCCTAGGGTTCAAGGATTCCATTTGCATTGGAGAACATTCCCTCTTCAGTGTCTGCAATTAAGAGGCTGTGGAATATCAGCTGGTCTATTGCCAAAGTGTGAGATAGCTTCATCCAGAAGTTATCACAGAATTTTAGGTTTGAGAGATAACTTCACACAGAAGTTATTACAGATATTCCAGGTATTTCTTTATTTAGTTTTGATTCAATAAATTATACA
>JARHVA010003813.1:5000-132500 GCA_037957365.1 Torreya grandis | reverse complement strand
ATCCAAAGTCAAATAATCATCACATATATGTGAAAAATAACTAGGGAATCACCACCACCTAATGGGATTAAAACATACCCATGATCAAAATATACACATCATGGAATCAAAATATATCCATAAAATCAATAGCTTCTAGCGTTTTGAGTGACAAAATCGTAAGCTCCTTAGTTCAACTCAAAGGGCCACATGCACATAGAAAACCAAGCTTAAATTTATCTAAATGCATGAATTTTCATCACCTTATTATTATGATGTATAATACTTTTTCACTTCTAGATTACAATAAAAAACCACATTAGATTTTCTAACCCAAAACCCTATCTAGACTTAGCTTATAAGTCCATTACTTGGAACAAAACAATGTTCCCAAACATCAAACACAATACATAGAAATTTCTTTTCTTGATGTAACTCATTAGGTGCACTAAAGCATAAGCCAAAAAATAATTTCCCATTGCTTTCCCTAGGTGTCAATAAATTATAGCTATATAAACTCACAACTTACCCACAATGAGTGATAATAAAATGAGCAAAAAAAGTAGAGCGGCCCTTTGATGTTCCTACCAAACCATAAAGGAACTAAAAATGCCTTACAAGGTTATTTATGTTTTAGATCTCTATCTTGGCACAAATTAGTCAACCCAACTAACACATACATAATTGTGAACAAAATGGTTGCATACACACAACCATTCAACATACCTTTACAAAGGTTTATCATCATGGCTCCCTAAATGCAAACTTGCCTTAATCAACCAAGAGCATATTAAACCCATGGAGATAGTCTTGCTCCACTTAAAACCATACAATGAACTCTTTTCAACAAACTAAACCAGTTATTCAGTTTACTAAACACTAAATTACAATGGTCTTACCTATGAGGCTAGCAATGTTTATCACCACTATTCATGTTTCTTAGCTCCTCAAAGGCTAAAAAATTTCTCCCAACAAGAGGAAAGCACAAGATCTATTGATTTACCCAAGTGGACCAGCTCCCCATACCCAATCTATCCTTCTAGGTTAGAGGTAAACCCTTGGTCCTCCTAGGGTCATAATATTCTAACCATATAGTGATGGGTTATCCATACAACCCATCAAAAGATAATAGACACTATTTCCCTTTATTCTAAGATCAAAGCCTTTATGACTTATCTCCCATTAAATGACATATTCAAGCCAATGGTCAAAAAGTGAGACATGCTTGAATGCAAAAAAATTTGGGAAAGGTCAACCAAAACAAGGAAAAGGAAGAGAACATGGCCATCAGGTTAAAAATTAGACTTTCATCACCCTCGTGTCATATAAACAACACCAACTCAATCATATTAGCTATCACACTTTGTAGGTTGATATACCCATGTGTACACACATTCATGCATCAGTTGCATTATTAGTTTTTACACCCATATAAGTTGGTGGTGGAAAGTTCTTAGGTTCCTTAATTCTTGGTCAACCACAATCAACACCCTCACATGTAGTTTATTTCATACACACAACCCATCTCAGACTAGGGTAACATCTAGGAAACATTCTTAGGATTACTCTATTCTTATTTCCAATCATGCCTTGAATGGCTTCATAAGTTAATACACCATTAATGAGGACTTCTTCCTATTTATTAGGCCAGTCAAGTCTCAAATTTGATCAACATTAAAACCATTCGATCTAACTTTATCCTTGATTGGTGAATCATAAGATAACCTTCTAGGCATATTGCCATTTTCAAACCTCACTTGGAGTAGCAAGTGGTAGGAACCAAATTGTAAATATAACTTAATTTACTTGTAAAATGAATTAACATTTATCTTGAATTCCAAAAATTGAGAGAAAATTAACCTTATTCTCAATAATACTCATAGCACAATCTCTGATACTAGATGAAACAACTCGAATTTATTTCTAGAATTGATAACAAAGTACACAACCAAACCACATGAAGATCCCACTATATCATCACACCATACATGATACATCAACATGGTCCTTCATCAAATGAGTAGATAACCCATAAATGGATTGGTCAAGGAGATACTTATATTAGGATGACCATTGATATAGGATTCTATAAGAAAAGAGGGGTTGCCTATAGTATGGTATACCATTTCAGGGGTATTAGTGTGTGGGTCCATGCTAATATCCATCAAAACTTTAAAAGGCACCTAGTTTCTCCATCAATCTCCCTAGGGATCCTCAACCCAATATAAGCATTCGATAACCCTATATGATTATGGATCGACAACTCATGAGGCAAGAAGCTTCGCTCAAGCCCTTGGTTATTATTAAACAAGGTTATTGACCTAGAGTAATATTATCATAAAAGTGATTCATCTTACTAGCTATTATTAATTATATAATATTAATACAAAGAAGGTGCCATAACATGTGTAACAGGTCCTAAAGGGGAACTAATGATACCATCAAGCCAAGCTTTAGCTTATGCTAACCTTAAAATACTACCATGGACATTAGATAAACACATACATTTTAATCATCATGAATAACCAATATTTCCCAAGAAAGGTACACATGCTAAAAATAACACAATGTCTTTAACCATCCCATTATACAATAAGGATTGTTATTCGATATAGGATAAATACTAGTTGATATTACAAACCAACATTAAAAGTACTAACAGGTTGAGATTGGGTAAATAGATCCCTTACAATAGGATTTAGGCACTAATAGTTCATTCAACTTCCTTAAAATAAGAACAATGAATGATTTACTCAAAAAGAGTAATGGCTTATTTGGATGACAATTCAACCATTAAGATTTTTTTAGTATAATAATTTATGCCAACTATGGTATGCATTAACAAATAGCCAACTAACAAATAATGTGTTACTTGAACATGGTCAATCCATGTATACCAAGGTCTAATTTACTATTTAGAATCACATTGAGCTTGGAAGATCCAAACCATAAGTCATACTTACAACCATTAATCATGGCTGAATTCACATCGTTACGATAATAATGATTGATTCATTAATTTGCCAATTTTTTAACGCTTGACATTTGCACCATCAAAATAGAATACATTTTTATTATCATTTAATATTAGCAAGAGTAGTATCATCTGATGAGGACATCCATTAAGTTAGATTCACAATTTAATGTGGATAAATAAACCGCTAAAAATACCATCATAAATAAGTTTCCATAATGCCATAACATAGTGCATTTACAATATAAAATTCCAGCACTTTTTATCATGATGTGGCCTTATTAACAACATGTATTTATATATTTATGAAATGAATCTATACACTTAATTGCTTAAGAAATAAGTGTTTTCAAGATTGAGGATGCCAAAATATATATCAAAGGAATGTCACATGCGCCTCTCAACTAACCAACAAGAAAGAGAGTAACGTAATCCTCTCACACCACATAATCAAATTTCCTAAGGTTAGTTGAATAACATTAACACATAAATATGTATATTTCAACCATGGATATTATATCCTTATTCACCAAACCACATGGGTAACCCTCCTTAAATGAGGGAATTTTAATAATTTATAATTAACCATGATCAAAGGTTGAATCATTATAATATACAACTATAATATAACATAATCAATCCTCAATATAAGGATGTCGGTTATAACTACAAGGAAATACTAATAAATAGAAAGGATGGTAGCTTTAACATATGAATATGTTTGCAATCCTAAAGGTGTATGCAAAGGAACCCATTGTGATATCATAAAAATACAAATATTTGAATTAGGAACATAATATAGCTTATTTTAATTGAAATAATGATTACATTACAATAAATCAACCAACAATTTATCATTATGAAACCCCTCATGGATTTAACAATGATGAACACAACCTTTAAGAGGGAACAATTTATTAGGAGACCAATAAACAAAGGGAAGAGTCAACTAAATAAACTACCTTAACTGAAAAGGTGTAAATAATGTGTTATCATGATGATGGTAATGTTATTTTTCCTACTAATTACACATTATAAAATTTAAATTTTATTCTAATAAGTCAATTTCTACATAAGCAAGGTAATCAGATGAACTTAATTCCACATAATATAATTTTGACAACCTATAATACTTACTACTACAAATATCATTTTATAAAAGAGAAATCAACAATGAGTTATTTTATAAACTCTCAAGGCAACAATATAATATATATTTACCACAAAACTCCTATAAGACAAGAATAACAATGCATATAACAAGCATATGATGGTCTAAAATAGTTAAGAGTACCCCAACTCTCGTCTAATCATGATTAGTCTATTAAAATTCAATCCACTCATTTTATCACAAATGAGTACAACCATCCAAAGTAACAATAAACATAGATACCTACATATGTCAGATGAGTACCTAATACAAAGAATGCAATCCAAAGCATATAAAGACTAATAAACTCATGCTAACAGCTCATAGTACAAGTTATCAATGTAACAAAATTAATCTACTTTATCTTTCTTAGAAATTTAGGTGTATGAATAACCATGAATGAAAATCCTTTCAAATCAAAAATCTAGTTGTACCATATCAATTTATTCTTTTTTACAACTTTTATTCGTAGATAAACAATCACTAACATCTATAAAAAGATAACTAGACAAGCAAAATTCATCTTCCACGACAAGACAATAAAATGTATTGTTTTATATCTTACATCAAATAGATTGGACAATAAAAATTAACATGATGCTAAATAATGAAACGTGTACAATGCAACCAAATATAAGCATCATCAAGAATAATGCATATGTCAAATCATGTAGGGTCTAACCAACAAGGAAACACAAAAACTTCCACAAATAACACCACAAATCATATCCATGGCACTCTTATGTAAAGCAATCTCAAATGGAATAAGATCCAAATTCTAACTAAAATAAGTAGGGGTTAGTTTACTAACTAAAATATCTTTATAAAATAAAAACCATATGGATATATAAATATACACATACAATTATAGTAGCTAAAAACCTTTTGGTGCATAACTAAAGCCAGTTGGGAATGGTTCACCCAACTAGGGGTTTATATGAGGAGATTGGAATGCCCTTCCCAATACATTTTTAAACATACATATCCTTACCCAAAACCAAAAAAATTCACCCTTGTCAATGTGGTTTTCAATAAGTAATTACAATCTATAATTGCTATTCAAAATCAAAACCTAACAAAATATTTTCCATCACCAAAAGTAAGTAGAAATAAAACAATCATCATAGCATAAAGGGGAATAAATTAATTTTTAAGATCAATATAACCACATTATGGGTCCATGATTAAGTCTCTCGAATTCATCATAGACCTATAACATTTTTTACATTTCCCTAAAATCACAAAAACTTAAAACATCCTCCATAATTTCACAAGAACAATTTTTCATATAATTACTAGATTGTAACCAACCAACCCAACTCAGTCTAGGCAAGCCAAGGGAATAATATGAGATTTATTCATTAATAATAAATCAATGAAATAATTTCACATAATTAAAAATGTACAGATCATTACGGTCACTTCACCATGGTATAGGCTCATGTGAGAATCACAAAATATTGCTTCACTTAAGAATATACCCTACAGGGTTTTTATAACTTACAAATATTATCATAAAAATTTAAAAGAAAAAAATTAAACTTGGAAGGATTATTCACATGCTTTAAAATATATAATTATAGGGTTTTTAATTTTGGTCTTTCCAAAGTGGTGCCATACTAGCAACAGTGCCATTCTCCCCTCCTTGGCATCAACCTATCCTTCTTCCTTCAACTGCTCACTCACCACTTCACTACCACTCACTATATCTATCCAATCTATCTTCTCTTCCTTATTTCCTTCCTACACAATCTAGTGGCTCAAAACCATAGGCCTACAAACCCTCTATTTTCTCCACAATCTCCTCACTCTTCTCTATCTTCCCAAGGAAGTCAATGGCCAAAATGATGGCCCATAGATGCTCAACAATCAAAACCTAAAATTGATTATTTTCCAAAAAATAAATTTTAATATCAGGATAGGTTCATGGCCAAAGGAAAGTTCCACCCAACATTCAATCTCACCTTAAAAAGGAAGCACAGCTTCCTCCATACATTTTATTATTTTTTCCAAACTTGAGTATCAGTGAACTTCATCATGGAATATGGCTAAGGGAGAATATGATGTTTGATTTGTTTCATTTATTTTTCCACATAGGCATTCAATGAACACTCTCCTCCATATATCCTATGACCACTACATGATCTAGAACATCTCCCAAGGGGACACAAACCTAGCCAAGACCCCCATGCCATAAACCTATGAACTATTATGCATCTCCAAGTATATACACTTTTGTAATAAGCAAAGCATTTGGATAATGACCAATAAAAATTCTATAGTAAAAATGATAACAAAGCATTAAAAAATCCTTTTATACAATGCCCCACATCACCAATGCCCAAGACAATCAAAGTCTATTAAAACTCATACCAAGGCATTAAATTTGTAAAATCAAACAAATATCTATTTAATGCATAAGCCTAAGTGCTCAACGTATATGCTCATTTCAAAATCTCTTTTAATTATGTGTGTGTGTGTGTGTGTGTGTGTGTGTGTGTGTGTGTGTGTGTGTGTGTGTGTGTGTGTGTGTGTGTGTGTGTGTGTGTGTGTGTGTGTGTGTGTGTGTGTGTGTGTGTATGTATATATGTATGTATGTGTGTATGTGTGTATGTATGTATGTATGTAAAAACATATATAGACTCCTTTTCCATATATATATATATATATATATATATCATTAAATTTATAAAAGAAATGATTGGATCTAATTATGGCCACAACCCAAATAAACATACCAGTGGACCTAAGCAAATTAGTTATACATAGATGCCAACTAGAGGGATTGTGACACTTTCTTAGCATGAACAACCTTGAGGTAATGTAGGGGTCTATAGATATGGATGCATTGGAGGACTTGGCTTGGCCTCCAAACCTTGGGGAAGGAGAAGTAGTTGCAGAGCTTTTTATAGTGGCACCAATACCAGTGCAGGGGATAGTTCCCCTAAAGATTTTGATTTTGATGGATCTTATAAGTGGCTTTATGTTATTGAACAAGAGTGGATGGTTATTTTAGATTGGATTAATTAGAGTAGTATGAGATATGTATGATCAATCTACATAATTTAAATCAATAGCAAACATTTTGGCCCAACTCTATCAATATTTACACATGATAGCATATTGTAGAGGGCAGAGTATCAGGCACAATACATTAATCTAGTTTTGGGCTTGGAAACACACACATATATATATATTGAGTGGCTAGTGGGGTCAAGATTTTAGTGGGGACTTGAGGGTCCAGTAGAATTGGTTGGTATCTCATAGTCTCAAGCCTATGATGCCATTGAGGGGACCTATATTTTTATCAATGGGCCATATATGAGATGGGTGATGGTTATTTTATCTAGTATCAATACTTGGGTACATAATTTTACTAGATTGAGGATCTATTTATCATTGGCTTCATGCTTACATCCTACTATATCACAGGATACCATGAGTTTGTTATGAAGAGATACATACTAGATCAATTTTATAAATAGTTTAGTTTATAGCAAGATGTTCCTAAGGGTCTAGACTTCTTTTCCCATGTGACCCATGATATTAGGGAGTGGTGGTTACTAGTGCCATGAGACCAGGATATCACATATTTTAGTAGAATTCAACACATACGATGGGACTATGTAGGTGGAGTTACATATGCTAGTGTGACTAATTCCTATGTAGGATGGTTGGATGACACATGAACTAATCATTTGACTAGACCACTACCTCAACATCTAGAACAACATCAAACATGGGTTTGACATAGGAGAGAAAAGGGTCATGCCCTTATATAGACACAAGTTTTGGTTTAGCAAGCAATACCATAAGCTATCCCATTATAGACTATTTATGCTTAGGTGTAACAATGAACATAGGTAGGTGGTAACTTAGGCCATAAGACATGTATAAGAGAGGCAAAGACCTCTATTATAAGGATAGAAGATGCAAAGATCTCTACCAAAAGGATAGGTTTAGGTATAAGGGAGGTAGGGACCTCTATCACATAGAGGTCTATAGAGGACCAAGCTTTTATTGATAGGATACATATTAATATTATGATAGAGTTATCAAAGATTAAAGGCCTTTTGTAGGATATATCTATATTTTATGTAGAGCTATCCACTACATAGGGTGAGACTACTAGCCTAAATGTACTTATTAATGTTAGGGATGTTGAGATCACTACACTGAGAGGATAAGACGCCCAATTGTTAGGTGTATAAGTCCAATTGACCACCTAATACATAGAGCTTATGATAGTGACCATAAAATGAGATAAATCATAAGGTGAGTGAGAGCAATTGGTTGCTAATGTAGAGAGGCTTATTTGGGAGTTGGATGAGGCTCGATGAGTTGGTATAGATGATAGTTCATACAAAGCCTTGCCTGAGGTGATTGTGACCAAGGATGATGCCTTATGTATGAAGGATGATGTTTTATACACTAAGGATAAGAAAAATTACTAACATAGGATGTATGAGGTTTTATTCCATGTAGAGAGGAGAGCACCATCATTTAGAGAGTAATCTAGATCACATTGGACTAGTAAGATCTCTAGGTTTAGGCATACTATAGGATCAAATCATTTAGCTGTACAACTAGCTCCATAATAGGTATTAATGGTCCCACCAAC
Source organism: Torreya grandis (assembly GCA_037957365.1). Taxonomy (NCBI): domain Eukaryota; kingdom Viridiplantae; phylum Streptophyta; class Pinopsida; order Cupressales; family Taxaceae; genus Torreya; species Torreya grandis. The sequence goes on along the minus strand of JARHVA010003813.1, from coordinate 123,776 downwards.
ACCATGTGCACCACCATCACTAGAATTAGGCACAAGCCAAAATTTTAAGTAGAGTCTCCCTAGGGACATCCCATATTAGAGTTGATTTGTATCTTTATTTTTTATATGTGATTTATAGATATGATTTTGATGTATAAAAATTAGTTTAAGATATATATGAAATTCATTTTTATCTCATAGCTACTTGTACATGGAATTTTAATATTATTTGTGTTGTATGATGCTTTTTGGTCTTGTTATGATATGATGGTATATGTTAGCATTAGGAGATGCATGTCCTAAGTTAGTATTTAGATGTTGATTTATCTATAGCTCTATTTTATGTATGAACAAATGATAAAGGATACATTATGAGGTGTACATCCTAAACCAATCATAGAAATAGCCAATATGACTCAATGTGTATGCCAAGAGATGTTCATCTTACATAGAGAGTCTTATTTGTTACTATTGTTTGGCCTCCATTGTGCATATGATATCCTGGGTAGGGAGTGGATATGGAGGATAGTGGAGTTAGAGATGTTTAGTGCCACATTGAATTTTAGACATAAATCCATTGGTTTTTACTTTGATAAATGAAATTATGCATTATAAGTATTAATAACCTATAATAACATTATATTTCATTTGAAAATGGACCATTTCAAAGGTGAATATTTATAACTAAAGATAATGATAAAAAATACCAAAAACAAAGTTGTAAGCATTTACATTTGAAAAAAAACTAAATAAAAAGATAAAAAGATGTGAAAAATATAAAATGTGACCAAATTAAAATTAAGATATGAATCATCAAGACATAATTAGGAACAATAATATACTAAAACATAAACAAACTATTTAAACAAAGCAGGGATAAATTGTAAATAATCTAGAATCAAGATATGAATAATCAATACCCACACATTAACAAGGATCACTAAAAAAACAAGCAATAAAACAATAAATATACAAATGTAAATAAATCAAGCCCAAGTGAAGATAATAATCAAGTGGTTTACCAAATGTATGCAAACATAACACTCAAAACAAGTAAACAACCCAATAATCAAAACACACAAAAACATGAAATAATAGGATAAAATAATCAATCAATTAGTATGCATGTCTATAAAGCTAAAACAATAGAAATACAAAAATAATGGTTAATCAAAATGTTAGTATAAATATAAAATAAACTATTTGTGTATGTGTAATAGATGTCTTAACCTTGGTGAAAGGATGACCCATAAGCGAGGTAGTAATGACACTAGTAAAATAACACAAGAATAAAAGATTAATGGCTACCCTTAGGCTATAGGGAAACAACATAAACAAGATAAATAAAAAAGGGATGGGGGAGATTGAAGAAAAGGAAGAGGTAGCCAAGTTGAATCTATATGCACTAGGTAAGTGGACTCTACCTATATAGTTACATGGATTCAAGATATAACATGAACTTTAGGCCAAATGTAGTTTTCCTAGGAATCAAGATGGAAGAAACATAATGACTAGTAGCAAAATGATGATAGATAGAGGAAAAAAGAATGGTCTCATAAAATGGTGAGTGTGTAAAGGATCGAAATGAATCAAAAAATGATGAGAGTGTAAGGGTCTAGGATAGATCACAAAATGATGAGAATGTATAGGTCTAATATGAATAAAAGGAAAAAATAAGAATGTGAAAACTAGAATATGAGTGGTTACTCAAGAAATAGTTATTAAAAATCCACCATTATTAAGGCTAAATATAAATGGCAAACGAGCTAACTCAGGATACCCCATGTATCCAAGTGTTACCTGCATAGTCCATGTGGACCTCATGCTGATGTAGTTCTCCCATGAATGGGAGTGATATTGAGGGAATAAAATCAATGATTAGATAAAAAATGAAACCCACCTAGAAGATGACATGACTTTATAACACTTGTGGGTATTTTAAGCCTATCTTATCAAACCAAAAACATTTTTGGTCTTTAATTTTATCATTTTATAATGTTTTTGTGGTTTTGGGATAAATAATGGAAAAATAATATCATAGGTAACCACATAATTGAGGAGATACAATTCCACAAGTAAGAGTTTATATGATAGCTAAACTAGTTGTAATGGGTGGTTATAATAGTGAAGCAATGACCATATTAAGGTAGTGGTAAATACCAAGCAAAATCAAAATAAAAATAGAATAGTAAAAAATGTAAAATAAGTCCCAAGCAATCATTAATCATGAAAAAAAATGTGTTGACATACCCTAGTATACTTGTCTCTAAAAGAAGCTACAAATATTGATCAAGAAAAATTACCTTATAGAATGGTCCCTAAATGGGTATGAATGCTGGTAAATCCTAATTGGTGAAGGGCACAAAATCATAATATTCCATGTGAAAGTAATATCGGTTTAGGTATAGTGGAATAGAAATGGTCTAGTGTAAAATGGTTAGAGTATAATGGTTGAGGTTACAATGGTCTAGGGGATAATTGTCTAGGTTATAATGGTCCACGTTACAATTATGATGGAGCAATAAGCAATTTTGGCATAGGGTGATCCTAAGTAAAGGCTTTTATAGACAATGGTTGAAAATTTTATCAAGCGTACAAATGCTTGATATGTACAATGTCTATTGGTTTTGAGAGTTCTTCACCTTATGGAATAACCCATCTATAAGCCACTAAACCATAATTTTCTAAAAGTATGTATAGGCCTAGATAATTGGTTTAAAACATACCCTTCTTGAATTTAACATTAATATTATTTTGATTTTATTAGAGGACCAAGTCACCAAATTGAAACTCTCAATGGAGAACACTTTTTTTTATAGCTATGATGCAACCCATTATGATATGCTCTTAAATTATTTATGGTAAATTAATGCATGCCATCAAGAATTTATAGATCTTGCAACCTAGGAATTCTCTAGTCTTCATCATAAAAAATGTACTGTAAATATACCTACAATGAGGGTAGCTTGATTTGAATCAAGATAATAGCCTCTACGCAATAAACTAGGGAATATTGGGTAGCTTGTAGGGGTATGATTACTAATATAGTACGATAAGAGGGTAGGAAATATTTTCAAGTGCCCATTATGGCCATTATCATTAAAAATCCTCTTAAAGATTGGACCAATGGTTTTGTTAGATGCCTCAACTTGAATATTTCCATGGTGGTTGTATAGTGTGGATTTCCTACATTTAATTTTAAAATAGGTACAGATGGATTAAACATCTTTATTAAAAAATGAACCACTATTATCAAATATGATTTTATTAGGGATATCATAATGAAAAATGATATGCTAATGGATAAAATTGGCAAGTTTCATCTTGTTATGTAATTTAGAGTAATGGCCTCAATCCACTTACTAAAATACTCTGTAGCAATAAGAATGTGTTTATGACCATTAGTGGATGTTGGGTTTATTTTCCTGACAAGATTAAGACCCCATGTAAAAAATGGGCATGGTATATTAATTGATTTTGTGGCAATGAAGGTGCATGTATCAAATTACCATGCTATAGGTAGGTAACACACTTTTAACCTATTTTTAATCATCTATCATTATCTTGGGCCAGTATTATCTTTTTCTTAGGAGTTTCTTGGAAATGACTATGCCATTGGAGTGGGCCCTACACATTCCTTTGTGGACCTCTTTAATCACTAATGTTGATTATCTCAAAGATAAGTAGTGGAGAAACATTCCATCATAACCCCTAAGATAAAGTGTGTTTCCAAGCAGGGTATAATAGGCTAGGTGATGATGGAAATGCTTTTCGAAATTATTTGAAAAGTCAAGAGGAATAAATTGGTAATGAAAAAAGTTATAAATATCTTTGTATCAAAGAGGTTCAGTTGGGATATTGAGACCAACAATAGTAAAAACCCTCTTTGAATCTAGTAATACATGAGTAGGGTGTATAAAGTTTTCAATGAGAAACTGATACTCTTTATCACTGATGGTGACTTTTATCATGGAATAAATTTTTGCCATTACATTAGCTGATCAGTACCCATGATACCTACTCAATTTTGAGTTACCTAAAAGGTGGCTTAGGTTATCCACAATATTCTTATAGGGTAAAATCATTTCATCCCTAGTTTGATACTAGTTTGTAGTATGATTAATAAATAACTAAGAGTCCCCATAAAACATTAACTACTAGATATCCCATTGTATTATAAGATGAAGTCCTATAATAAGGGCTTTGTATTTATCCATGTTGTTAGTGCATTTGAAGCTGATATGAAATGCCTTGGGGATGAGGTCCCCTTATGGTATAGCTAGTAAAATGCTGGCTCTAGATACATGAGGTGTGAATGAGACATAAAAATATAATTTTCATTGTTCAGATTTATGATCCACTTCCTCTAGTGTCATGATAGATTCATCTAGAAAATAAAATGTAAGTGGTTTAGTATCTATGATAAGAGATTCAACATGTTAAATTTTGATGAAATTCCCCTTAATATATTTTTAATTTTGGTACTCAACATCAAATGCACTCAATAGAATAATCTATTTAGCAATGTAACTTATAAAAGTTGATTTAGAAAATAAGTAATTGAGAGTGCCCACCTTAGCAATGACGATAGTCTTATTGTTCAACATGTATTGTTATAACTTGGGAAGTAAACACCATTGCCAAAAAAATATTTATCAATTGGTAAATAGTTATGTTCATATGTTATGAGTGTCCAACTCAGATAATAGACCACATGTTATTTACCTAGTTCATCATGTTCAACCAAGAGTTACCCTAATGTATTTTATGTTGCGAATACATAAAGAATCAATGGCTTTCTAGGTGTTGGTGTTATCAATATTAGTGGGTTGGCTAGGTATGTCTTTAGTGTTGTAAATGTTTTTTTAACATTTAATATCCCACTAAAATGTGACACCTTTTTTCAATAGGTTTATAAAGGACGACACTTATCTGCTAGCTACAATATGAACCTACAAATAGATTGAATTTTGACTTGTAGGCTATGGAGCTATTTCATATTGGAAGGTGGAAGCATTTCCTTGATGACATTAAACTTAGTAGTATATAATTCAATCTTTATCTATGATACAATAAATCCCAACATTTTGACTAAAGTAATGAGAAAGATGAATTTATTAGGATTGAGACTAACCTTATATTTGTGAGTTATCTTAGTTATTATCTACAAAACATTAGGATATTCTTCATGGGTTCTTGAATTTTCAAAGATGTCATAAACGCAATTATCAACTATATCATGTATCGTGTCATAGAAGATGACAGTCATAAAATGTTGATAAGTGAAACCAATGTCTATAAGACAAAAGGCATGTCTTGGTAAACAAATGTTCCCTATGGTGTGGTAAACATAGTCTTATGATGGTCCTTTGGTGCTATCTTAATCTAGTTGTACCCACAAAATCCATTGATGAAGGACAACATATTATACCCTATAGCTGAATTGACTATTATGTCAATGGTTGGTAGAGGAAAATTGTCCTTAAGGTAAGATTTGTTGATGTCTATAAAACTAGTACACAAGTGTATGCACTGTGGATTTTTTCTAATTAGGACTATATTTGATATCCATTCATATTATTCTTGTGGTCTTATGAATCTATCTCCACATAATTTTAATATCTCTTTTTTCACTAATATAGAAATACATGGGTGCATCTTTCATAATTTATTCTTGACAAACTTAGCATCTATATGTACCATAATTCAATGCATGAACAAGGCATGGTCCATGCATGGAATTTCTATGTAAGCTTATGTGAATATATCAATATAATTTTGTAGAATAGGTTTAATATAATCATGTTCTTCATCAGTGAGGGATGTGCCTAGATAAAAAATCGTAGGATCTTCATAGGTTTCAAGGTTTACCTTAATTATATTCTCTATAAGGAGTGTGGATTCCTTTTCTAGAATAGTAGGCAATGTTTGATATTGTTCCTCTTCTTTAGATATTGGTTATGAGTCCTAAGGCTCATCCATATAGTATGAGGAATCTAGATCCACCTGTTCTAGAAATGGTCAATTGAAAAATTTATTGGTAAAGTTGAGAGTAAGATGATCAAAGACTTTATGTTGTGTAGAATTAATAATGGAACTGGTTTTAAAACTTGAACTTGGTAAACACTACACTCCCTGTATAAGTGAGCAAGCTTACCCATCCAAGAGCACCTAAAATAGGTTTTTTTCAAGGGACTGTCTTTATCTTTACTATTTCACTGACCAATGAGTGTCTCAAAAAGGTTTTCAACTAAAGATCTTGATGTTTTTCTATTTTATGACCAAGGAAGTTTGCCTACTCTCCAAAGTAGGCAACAGGTTCCAATGAAAAGTTAAAACCTTATTTGTGACCTCCAAGTGGAAATACTTCTCTAAGGCCCATATACTCTACAATATATTCCTCATTCTAAAACTCATCTAGAGTTATAATATAAATTTTATGGTCTCAATCGATAACATCAAGATAGAAAAGGGTAAGTGGGTAATGAGTTGTGATGATCATAATCAAATTATAATCAAATAGGATGGTATCATATAGCTCATCGTAGGTTCTATAATGGGATGTTGTATCACTTTAGGAGTTTATTAATCAATGAAGAAAGATGAATCACTTTCAAAATACATGAGGTAACCCATAGGTGATATAAATCTAAGTCTCTAGTTCTTCGTAGCTTTGCTAGTAAATAAAGGTTCAAGAATACCTTACTCATGCAGCCCTAGGCCTTTACCTACATAGTCCAAACTATCCATAATTTGATTAGTGATAGGGTATTTAGGATTCTAAAATTAATTAGTGAGCTCATCAACATACAACTAAATTCATTTAAAAATGGCCTCTTGAACTTGATTTGGTGAAGTGTCTGGCAAAAATACCATTGGTTGATTATGTTGAGGTGTGGTTTTCTTTTGCCAAATCATGCTAGGCCCTTTAGGGATTTTGTAAGTTTTGGGTCTTCTATAAGACTTAGGATATTTGGGAAACTTTAATATATGAAAATCATCTTTCATAAGGTATTTGTAAATGCCAACATATTCAACAATACAATGGTTTGAAATGGATAAGCCAAAGTGGAAACAAGATCACTAGGGTTGATATAATTGGAGTTGTATAGTTCATAAACTATGGATTCATTCCTCTTAGATACAAATTTAGAACTAGGGAAATAATTATAGTTCTTGTATTTAGCCTATAAGTTACAATATTGGTATGTATGTTGATCAACATAAATAGTGACCTCAATTTCACAATGGGGGAACTTGAGGCATTGATTCAAGGTAGAAAAAATAGCTCATAATTCATAGATCAAAGGATGACCAAGAAGTAAATTATAAGACAATTTTATGTCTATCACATGACATAGGGTATCATTGGTTATAGGCCCAAAAATTATTGAAAAATAAGTGGTCCCTGAAGACTCTCTTTCAACATTGTAATATGCTTTGATTTTGATTTTTTTAGGCATCATGTCTTTGACTCTATATTCCAACCATTGTATCAATTTCAGTGAAACTATATTCATCCCCTAAGCATTGTCCATAAAACCCATTTGATCTTGTGATGTGATATAAAAACCCTGATATACAAAGAATTATTATGGCTCGGACTAAAGGAAAACATATCTAGTTAATCAAAGGTAAGTTGATGGATTGAAGATAAATGTCCCATGAGTATTTGAAATTGTCTAGAGTTAATGTCCTCAGGAATGGTGGAATATTAGAGAAACTCACTTATTATGAACTTGTGAAATTTTGACATACACAATAGATATAGAATAGAAATTTATATAGATTTTTTGTTTAGTTGTTCACAAATACTATTTGGTTTCTCGACAATAGGATGAGAAGGTTTGACCTTATCTAGTATAGGGTTTGGTTTAGGATTGGAAGACACACAATTCAAAGTTATCTCAGTATTAGACGAATGCAAAGAGCCTTGAATGGTAAATCATGATCATCTAGTTACAAGTGTGAAATTTTGATTTGGTGGGGAGTTATCATAATGAGAATAATTTGGTGGTGGTTAATGAATAGTAACCCACATAAATAAAGAAAGAGGGAAATGACCCTAAAATAGAGTGACCAATGCTTCGAGAATCTTTAGATAGTACATGGCATTTGAATTTAATGTTGGTGAAGTGATTACTTTAAGTACACCCCATGGTATGATTATAATCATATGGCATAGTATGTAGTGTAGGTTATTGGCTTATGTATCATGATCCTGATTATGATGATGTTGATTCTATTTTTGACCTTGTCCTTTCTTAAATTGACCCTATCCTTGTTTCAAATTATTATATTGTTGTTATTGGTTGTGATTGGGAAATGGGTCTTTGTAAATGCCCATATCTTGAGTGGTGTTTTGTGCTACTTGTTTTACTTTAATCTCTCTGCTCTTAATTAGGTCTTGAATGAGATGCCTTAGTTTTACACATTGGAAAATGATACCAATAACATGATAGAAATAATAGAAATGATATTAACAATACCATTTTAGTTTGGGTTGATCTTCAAGAAATGGTTTTATCATAAATCATGCATTAAATTATTTATAACTAGCTTTTAGAATAATACCTCACTAGGTTCTCCTAGCTTGTTGCATGATATATATTTATTGAATCATCTATGTGGAGGATCTCTCTACAACGTGGGTGGTGGATTAGGTTGTGTATTTTTATTCATTGAAGCCTAAACTATTTTTCACATATTATGACTCTATTACTCCATTACCCACCATGTTCATATTCTTATTAAAAGTGTTAGGTTTTTTCTTAGTATTAACTTGAATAGGCATTTGATTATGATTGGATGTTTAAGCTTGTGAATATATTTTTGCTAGGACTTTTATAATAAGTGATTTATAAATCTACACACCCTTCTCAATTATTTATTCAAATTTATTTGTACAAGAGAGTCTTAGATTATGGGCAACCTCAGGGTGTAGGTTCTGTATGAAGATGTTAGCTAGCTACTTATTTGGAAAATTGTGTTGAAAGTGACAAGTTGGCACTCTTCACCATTGTAGATGTATCATGAAGTTTTACCCATATCTTTTTCTTGATTTACATAATTCAACCAGTTAAAAATAATGTTCAATGTTATAAGAAAAGTGGCTAAATTATTTTTGATAAATCATTGAAATTTGTCACCAATCTTTTAGGTAATTTTAGGATCCAATCTAATTCTTGTCTACCCAAGATGTGTGGAAACATGTTTAGTAAATAAATGTTGTTTTAAGATACATCTTATAATACAAAGGAGAAGGCTTAAATACATTCTCTAGGGTCACCCTTCAATTTATATTTACTGAAAATTGGTGACTCAAAATGAGGTGAAAAAGGTACCTAAAGAATGCTCATGTCAAACAAATAAGGACATATCTCATAAAACTTGTATTTTTTCATCTGATTACTTGTTTCATTCCTCGTGACTATATTTTTAGTGAGTTAAACTCTTGCATATTTGGTGAATTTATTTTTGGGAGGTAGTTTTGATGGGTAAGAATGTACCCTTATGCATGGTCCTATTAGGCATATAGACTCTTTTCCCATAATTTTGATTTTGGCTCATCATTGATTATGAATAAGTCTCACATTGTTGGTTCAAAGGATTTTGTTGTCAATACATAGATACTTGATATTGATTCTTAGGACTTTGTTGTTGTGAACTATATGAAATATGTTGATTTTTTGGTAATTTTTGTTAGTTTACCAAAGGGCAGTGCCAGTAGTGGATCATAATGGGAACTTGTTATGGTTATGAAGGAGAAGAACTCAACAAAGTTATTTTTAAAATACCCACAACCTATGATGGTGGTGGTTATTTAGAAACATGTGGTTATGATTATGAATAGGTCTCCTGATGATTAAATAAAGTGTGTTTCCTATCAAGTGGAACTTGCTGTGAAGTATCTATGGGTTTGCTTTGTTTAAGAGAAGCCACAAAGTATACATTAGATTATGATTATATATGTCTTATTTTTTTTATTCTAATTATTTGTCTTGATCCAAAATTATAGTAAATTTGATTGAATTTTTAGCAAAAGAAGCTATTAAATCTATGATGAGTTGATCAACATACTATTGACTAATTTATTGTATTTTGGTTACAATATATTAATTAGATGGGGAGGAGTTCATAAGTGGGTCTTTCCCTTTGATATAAGAATTAATATTTGGTTTTGTGATACAATTAAGAGGTTGATCTAGTTATTTCTACTCTAATAAAACAAGTATATGTAATTCTTTTATTGGAAAATTAGGTGAAAGTCTATCTCTTGATTCTATCAACCTTAGGAGATATTTTTATTTATCCTCTATAGGTTGGTTTTAAAAGTAACCTTGATTGGATCATACCATAGTTGGTATGACATCAAACAAAATGGGGTGTTATTCCCCATCATAAAAATTCTCTTCCTTGTAACTATGGATGTAAGAGATCCCAATATGAGTATACCTTTGCATGTTTGAAAATGATTTTCTTCATTTGTGAACTATTTTGAATTTTGGTTTACAAACATCAAAAGGAATTTGGATTCTAATATCAAATAGATACAAGGTGGATTATAGTCTATAATCATAAATTAATGGAATGATGCTTCACAATTAGAAGAACAAACATATGTCCTAAGAATACTCAAACTTGGTGGGTCAAAATTAGCAATTAGAGGAAGGTAGAACAACCTTGGGGCTTAGGGTACAATCTAGTAAAACAAAACCTAAGTTCAAAGTATGTTAGCATTGTGAATATATGAGAATGATCATTGAAGAACATGATTATAAAAATTATAAAAAGGCTTGAGTGATCTAATAAACTTAGGATGTAGGCTAACATAATAAATCCTATGTTTATAACCAAAAATAAATTGGTAGCACAATGGTTCCTAATATAAAATAAATTCAAATGGTTAAAGAAATTAGAGTGTGAGTGAATTCTAGATAACTCAAGTTTGAAGAATACTATAATGAGTAACATCTAGATAAAGGATTCTAAACTAAATAGAAAAAATCACCAAAGTTACACAAACCAAGCACAAAAGGTGAACCGCCTAAACCCAAGTTGTAGGCAGGACTCAAACATAGACCAATTGTGTTTTGGGTTAGAACATATAAAGGTAAAATTTCAAATTTGGAATAAAGGAAATTAGATCTCTAAGTGATGAATAATATTTACTAAAATAGACAAAGTAATGACACTTTTTGGAGACAAGCACAAATAGTTTGATTTATTTTGAACAAGGTAATTTATTTTAAATAAATTTAACTGCATAACATCTTCTTGTTTAAAATTTGGTGTCTAACATGTGTTTTGCTTTGGATGTAAATTTCTGTTTTTGGTATGGCATACACACACAAATAGTTATTAGACTCAAATTTTTTATGTAAGTTAATAAGAATAAGAAAACACCAAAGTATGTGTCTTACCCTAGAAACTGACAAGGTTGATTTATACCATTAAATTTCATCGATATACTCCTCCTTAAGAGGAATTAAGTTGTTCATATAAAAATTATAGGTCCATGGAAAGTAGGGTCATTTAGACCCCATCTTATCTCAAGAAATTATATGGTGATATATAACTTTGGGCTACTCACGCTGCAGTAATGGTACTCTGTGAAAAATGGGGTTTGTCCAAAAACTATAAGTTTGGATTGATATAGATGGTACCATGTGTTTTGTTAACACTATATAGAAACATGTCATTTAGATCCAAGATAATTAGCTTGATGTAAAAAGGTCTTATCCTTTTTATGACCACTACATCCATCAAATTTATTACTTTAGTGCAATGTCTGAATTAGGCCATTGTTTGAAGGCAAATCTCACTAATAAAGTTAGTTTAACCTCTCAAACTAACATACCAAAGATTTACCCTCAATTTATATACCCTAGCATGGAGTGGTGTTGTAATGATGTTGGAAGATGAAATCCTGAGTCAATAATCTCCTAAAGATCTCATGTGGAGACGATAAACTCCTGTCCACAAGCCACGATAAAAAAATCAAAATTTAACGACTTTAAAGGTAATTTAGTATCACCCAAGTCACTCAGATCTTGGGAAGTGCCACTACAATATTCCTTTTATCCTAGTGTAATATGAATAAGGCAATAATTGAAGCACTTTTGGTCACCCAAGTTACCTAAAGGGGATGGGGGAGAACATACATGCTAAGCTTGGTTTTTCAAAATAAAAACTAACTTAAAAAAATTGAAACTAATTTAACAAATAATCAAAAAGATAAAACTCTTAAGACCCCTAAGATACAATGGATGTTCGTTTTAAGCCCAAAAAACAAGAATTATTGAAGTTTTCCTTTGTTTTTGTTGTAAGTAGAGTAAGAAAGTGCTTTCATCCTACAAAAGTACATTTTTTGGTAGTCAAGAAAGGGTGTAGGATATCAAAATGAAATTAAAACTTGTTATTTTTAATTTATTAGATTTAGACATAGGACAAATTCTCCATTTTATAAAAGTATCCCTCCATTCCACATAGTGATCGTGTTATTCCATAGAAAGGTAAAAAAACTATGTGGAGATTTCAATGATTATCAAGATGACCTCATTGATTAGCAAGATGAGTTTACCATTTTAAATAAAATTATAAACACATCAAAAATTTACCTCTATAATGCAATTTTGGTACAACATGATTTTTATTATTAGCAAACAGCCCTACCATTCCATAGGTTGATATTTCTATTGTTCAAGTTGAATTAACCATTGGGTATAAAGAACACATAGACTATAGGAATTAAGTTCACCTTTTTGAAAACTACCTCGCCATTACATAGGTAACCTTCCCAATCTATTAAAAATAGTGGATATAAAATTAAATTATTCAACCTCACCTGTTTTTATTTGTGACTTTGTTATTACTCAAGGTGACCTCGCCATTCCACAAGTCAATATTGACAATGGTAAAGATGACCTCAATTCTATATAGGGTGACCTTGATGTTTGGTACAAAAGATAAAAAATGTAAAAACATAAAAGAAATAAAGAAAAACAACATCAAAATATGTTCTTAATGCATAATTATAAGGATAAAAAATCCCCCAAAGGAGTATGTGAGATGCAAAGACCCACTGAGTGTGCCAAAATGTAGAACAAGCTTATAAATTAGGTTAGTTCATGCATTAGTAAGGAAAACTAATAAAAATCATTCAGAACCTAACATTCTACCCCACTACCTCAAGGGGCGATGCCAAATAAATAAAAAAACTAATGAGGAAATAAAGATAAACAATACCCTCCAAAAGAGGCGCTCCTTTAAAGATGGTCCATAAGTGTGTTTATACCAAAATTTAGTGCTCTAAATATTTGTTAATGTAGTTGGGCAAGTGCCTCCAACATCTCTTCTATAACCAATGTCTTTGGCTCCTCGATTGATCAATTTGGAAGAACTAGTGAAGCTCTTCTAGAAACATTTCTACATAGGTTATTTGAACTAAATAAGACTATCTTTTGTCTATGGTGGCTCATGTATTTATCCTTTTACAAAAATGTTGAGAATCAACCATGACCATCCATCTTGAGATAAAGTTTTGTAACCAATTAACAATTCAATTTTAGAGGACACAACAATTAATATTTTTGAATAAGGGAACATTAACAAGGCATGGGTGGCCTTAAACCTAATATTTATCTCCATTAACACTTAGTGTTTGACACTATTTTGATGATGTCATGGGTCAGATATTTTTAATTATGAATTTATAATAATATATATTCAATAACTTTCCATGTATTTTCCAATTAGGCTCCTAATCTTATTAGATTTTATTAATTACTTTACTTAGTATTTTAAAATTCTTGGAAATTGGTCACATGTTTAATCAAAATGGTCAAAAATATAAATTTTATTAATCATAATTTGACTAGAGTTGAATCAGAGGAAGATAATAGTTGAGAATGATGCATTTCTCCATTCAAAGACACATAGTCACAAATAGAAACTTGCACATGACATGTGCTAATAAATTAGAGTATTTTAATGGTCAAGAATGACAATTTACTTTTACACAAACTTTACATGAAGTGAATTGGAATAAGAGTAATGATTTCATAAAATTCATTACCCCATTCAAGGATATATGAGTGCAAATTGGTATCTACCTGTGATGTGTGTGGATAAATTAGAGAATTTCTATGATTTTGGTCCAAATTGTGCATTGTTGTGGAATGTCATTTAGATTTGTAATCTTAACATGATAATGATAAGAATTGGATGTCTACAATTTATAGACAAGAAGTCTTGAGAGTGGTATTCATTACTAAAGTTTTCTCTTTGGTTTAACCAAACTAGAAATAATCAAGAACTTAAGATTTCACCATTTTTATTAGTCTATGGACGAAATTTAATTCTCCTAGTTACACTCAGGATACCTAAATACAAGTTTATACAATAGTACATGGAACATAATGAAAAGGTAAATTCTAGGATTTTGCACATTGTACAACTATAAGAAGATTAGAATGAATCATTAATAATTATTAGTAAACATCAAAGTACTATTAAGTAATGTTTTGACAAGAAATCCAAGGTGAAGTATTTTATGATTTTAGATCTACTGATACTATGGGATAAATCCCATGAGAAAAATGGTCAACATTACAAGTTTGATATGTTTTGGATTGGCCCATACCAAATAGATGACTTAGTGGGGAAAAACACTTTTCACCTTAAATATATAAAAGGGAATGATCTTACATTAATTTTGAAGGGCTAGTTATTATAAAATTACTTCTCAATTTCCCCTTTCATTAAATCTTTAGAATGAGATTCTTGGACTAGTTTGGTAATATATAGTATACATAATAGTGTAGTCTCCTACTTTATAATTTTTAATTTTAATTATATTTTAGTTTTATAGTAGTTTCATTAGGGTTTCGTGTTTGATACTATCTTTTGGTTATCTATTTTTCCCTTGAGGTGTGTCTTCTATTCAACCTTCTTACATGTATGTACTTTGTCTTGGGCTCTCCTTTCTAAAAAGATGAACATTATGTGTGAGTTGTCTATTTGAAGATGCTCATTTGTAGGAAGATGTATAGACTAATCATCCATCCTGATGATGAATGATGAATTCAAAAATTAGATTATGATAACCAATATGCTTGCCTAAACATCCATCTTAACCAAGGTGTAACCTGTAATCTCCTCATATGAGACAATGAATGAAAAGTGTCACCTAAGTTAAGTAATCAACCTATTTTGGTATGTATCAATGATAGGAATTTATCTTCATCCCATATTTAAGTTTAAAACTTTAGGTATTCTCTTTGGACTACTATCATTACTATTTATTAAGTAAATGTGAGCACATAACTAAATTATACAATCTAACTTGATTTTACAAATTTACGAAATAACATTAGAAAATCTATGTGGGATAATTTTTTATCACTGAGGGAGACAAAGGTGAATATTTATTTCCCACATAAACCTTCTCAAAATCCTTATTTCATGTGTATAACTAATTTTAAGGCACACTCTCACTTGAAAATCCTTGTAGTTAACTTCCTTCTTTCATATCCCTTGTTGTTCGCTTAGTTTGATTTTTACTTATTTCCTTTATTTTGTTTTGATTCTCGTTGGGTTCAACTTCATCATGTTTATTTTGTGTTGAACTATATCCTTTTGTCTTGAGTTTTCTCCCTTTTTATCAATGTTTAATGTAATGAAGGGTTTCTTTGTGTGAATATAACACCAATGATGTTCTAGATCCTAACTAAAAATCTTCTTGAATATTCTATGTGATTTGTATTACTTTTCCCATTTTTATAAGTTTGGTTGTCTATGATTCTTAATGAGTTAGATGAATTTATAAATGTTTCTTTTTTTATTTAAAATTCATCAAATGGACTCAACATAAAATTTAAATATGCATAAATAATTGTCATTTCTAATTTGTCTTAATTGATCAATGAACTTCATGGACTTTCCAAATACCATGGGCTGGTCCCTAACCCTCAATGGAATAAATTTAAAACCCTTGTTCAAAAGGGAAATAAAATAAAGGAAAATGAAAATAACATGTGAAATCATAAGATCCTAAAAAGGGTGATTCAAATAACCTCCACTACAGGCTCCATCCTAGTTGGTAGTGGAAAAATATCTTGAGGGAGACTAGAGGCATCTCTATTAGGGATATAGATGCCTAATTCATAGAAAAATAATTCCCATTCCATTTACCTTAAGCTAATTTTATAAACATTCCTCCCTCATAAGGTCTAATCATTTGAGCAAATCTAAAGGATTATGTCTAGATGCATAACTCTAAAATGTATTAATCACTTAAAGTAGACATACTGATGGTTTTTGGCAATGAAGTAAGTTACTATGTCATGGTTGAAGTATAATTTGATGCCCAATCTTCCAATTTTGCCTCAAAGTTGTAATTGAAACTAATAATTTGATTAGGATATATGAAATAAAAATTATAAATTCTCTAGATACTTAGGAAGTACCTCCAAATAAGAAGTCTCCATTTTTTTACCTCCACCAACACGCCCCATTTTTAGGAAAAAAATAAGGATCCTCTTTATTTTAATTTAAATCTTAATTTACCTAGTATATATGACCTCTTCTAAGTTCTGTTGGTGTCTATGCTTGAGCCCTTACCTAATTGTCAGTTGGCTAGATTTGAAGTTACAAATGACTATTTCTAATACTTTTGCATTTTGATTAATTAAATCTAAGATTTCATATATGAGCATCAATGTCTAACTTTTAGTTTTATTCTAAGCCTATTAAGTCTTGTTCCATGATAAAATTCTTCAGTACTCGCCCATTTTAATGTTGGAGCTAGTATTTTGGCAAGTTCATTTCATATTTTAGAACATGTTTGTGGTTTCATTTTGGTAGTATAACTCATTATTATGCTTTTTATATTAAATTGGATTAATATTTTTAGTAATTTCTCTATGAATTATCTAAATATTTAATAATTATGATGTTATTCACATGGATTTGAATAAATGCTATTTATACTTTATTTTCTCTCTTTTTATTGCATTTGATATATGTTTGACTTATGAATGTTTTGGCTTAAATATTCGTTTTATGAAAATTACTAGTTTCAATTCCTATATTTATTGATTTATTTTCACATTATATTTGCTCAAAAAATTTGGACTTATCAAAAAATATTTACTTAGTCTATTTTATTATTTTCATATAGGTTTAAAAGACTTTTAGGCTCCTGTAGATTCATACACGCATCTAAATCTCATTGATGTAAAGATCCATAATCAATTACTTTTTGAAAATAAATTAATAATTACATTTAAATCCCCCAAGCCCTAATATCCTTCCACATGGCATGGTCCTAATAACCTAGCCCAATGAATACTTATGGGAAATGTAAGGTTTTGTGCCCCCAATATCCTAAGATTGTGCCATATGGCACAATCTTAGGGGCCTAAAAAAATGGGAGTGGATAAAAAATATAAAATATATGTGCCCTCGAAGGCCTAGGATTATGCCATATGGTGTCATCTTAGGAGTTTGAAGTGATGGTAATATTAGCCTAAAATTAGGAAGATAAAAAAATCCCCACGCTCTTGAGGTCACAAGATTTCACCTTGTGGTGCCATCAAAGGATCCCAAGATCCATGAAAGACTTAAAAATATAAAATTAAATCCTAGAGACACTGACATACTACCAAGTGGCAAAGTGATACCAGGAAGGCAAAGCTATGAATCATAGTGAAGGAGGATGAATGTAAAGTTGATAAAAATCCATGTGGTAGAGATGGTGTTTGGAGATTGATAAGAATATGATTGATGTCTAGTCTAGCCATCAAAACTATCAAAATCCTAAAATTACCATGTGTCAGGTCTGGGGAACATAATAAAAATGTAGTTGGTTCCTCACCAGCTCAAAGGCCCAAAAGTGATATATTTTAGGCTATTTAAGAGGTGAATCAATCCAAGAGGCATTAGAATAAATATATGGATGTCTCTTTAATTTAGTTATCCTCTAAAACTGAATTCAAAATTATATGCATGTCATAGTGGAATGACAATCTCAATTAAATCCCAATGACAATCTTCCACTGATATTTGAATTTGATTAAAACTAGACCCCAAAATTAAATACAATGTAGTCATTATGGATTAAGTCATCATATAGAATGCACATGGTAGAATATCAAGGAGATAAAATGAACATAATAGATAAAATTAGGCCTTTAATAGGTATGGTATCTAGATTTAAAATCATGCTCAAGCTGGTAACATGTTATTGAATCTATCATAACCCTAACTGCATTATTAAATCATCATTAAATATTCAAACACCCCCACTGGGTTGAGTGAACTTAAAGGAAAAAATTATCTATTTAGTGGATGTTGTTTTCCCTTCTAAATGGTTAGAACTTAGTTCAAAAAAAGTTTTTAAAAAATAATAACAAAATCATTTTTCTTGTTTTCACTTTTTCTTCCTGCCTGGCAATGTTGTTAGTGATTTTTTGTTTCAAGTGTATGCCTGTGATAAGAAATTGATATTACGATATGTTATCTAATTAATGTAATAATTATATTATGTTTATGCTAATATAGTTTTCTTTTAATTTCATTTAATTTTTTTTATAACACTCTTTGCTTTATGTGTTTGCAATGTAATTTGAAAGCCCCATGTGTAGTCTGATACAAGTCTTTTTAGGTGTCTATATTTAGGGAATAATTTGTGAGTTAGTAATTCAAGTATAGTTTCCATTACAAAATTTCCTACTAGGTCATTAAACATTTTTTTAATTTATAAAATAGGTGCACAATGTTATAACTTGACATGGCATGCTTAGTCCTTAAGCATCAACATTTTATTGACTAGATGTCTTATTTTTTCTCCCTTTTCCATGTTTTTTATGTTCATTTTGGAATTGAAACATTCTCCCATATTTTATAAATTGGTAAGGTCAAACTCAATATAAATAAAAAATAAATTTCAATCAACTAATAAAAATTTGAGGTATTTTATCAAGTATACATTGAGCCTTTGGTGGTGACTTTTCGTACTCTTTGAGTAAGATAGGTTAAACATCTCGGTCCATGGATTGAATCAACATCAGTCTTAAAATTAATGAGGGGATATATTTCTCCCATGCATTATCACCAAATGTTATCTCTATAACACTCAATCTCATGAGTGTTTTATGACCAAGATTTTGGGGTAAACAACACATACATAAATGGTTTTATAATGAGAATCTCTAGATAAGAATAAATATGCTTTGGTATCTATTTTATAACTAATTTAATACCGTGAGGATTTTTTTAATCTTAATTTAATATTTATTTATTAATAAATCCTTTTTTTAATGGACTCAAATATTGCATTGATGGATGTATTTTTTTACCTTGTTTGAGCTCTTACTTCACTTTCACTTATTCCTTAGAAAATGTAATCACTGTATGGTAAGAAGTGTCTAAATCAATGGTTGTGAAATGTATTATGATATTGTATTTGAAATATTTTAGATATCTTTTTGATCATAAATTATTAATTTACAATTGTTTTATAGATGACATATAGCCCTGTATTCACCTATTCTAATTGATGTAACTAAAGAATTAGATAAGTTGTCATCTTTATCAATGGTGTTGAAATATAAATTTCACATTTTCACATATGTTAATTATTGTGTATTTTCATCATCACTAATAGAGTAATCTTATATTTTCTCAATAACAATCCTTTGTATTAACAAATAATGTTAATTTTGTAATTAACTCTATTGAATTTGTAAGAGGTAATTCTTACTTTTGTGAATTCATGATAGGGTCTTCAAGCTATTTAGAGATATGTTATATTTGTGAAGTTTATTGGATAGACTATTATAGGTGTTTAGGACTTGAAGATTTTTTTTAATATCAATTAATTTAATTGATTCACCAAACTCATAAGTGAGAATTTATGTAATTGGAATTATTTGATCAGGTGTTATGAAAGAAAACCTGAGAATTTAAGTTATTTTGGAATATCAATAAGGTGTATCATCTAATGAAATTGTGTATGTTATGACCCCACCTTTTTATAATATTTTTTACTATTTAAAACATTTTTATTGGTGACCTATAACTGACTACCAATTTCTTTGTTTTAGTTGAATTATACTTGATGTAGTGGTATTTGGACTGCATGTTTAATCCTACACTTGATATAATTTATATATATTATTAATATAGTTAATATTATTACCATTATATAATTAATTATAAATTATTCAATATGGAACTATTGATGTACTTTTATGGTTAAAGGTACTATCTTATGAGTTAGGAAAATGTTGGTAGTAATACATTAGGTACCAAAGAAAATTCTAAGTAGTTAGATAAGTCTGACATGTATACTTATTTTCATTTATATTCTCCATCATTTGGACATCTCGATTTGGTCATTGATTATGTTTATATCATGAAATTTTTACTTATTTCATTTCATTATATGTTATTTGTACCTTTATGATTGTTTTTTGCATAAACATTATGTTTCATTATTTTATTTGTAGCTTTAACCTTTTCTTTTCACCTCCATAACGAATTCATGCTTGCTTCATCTGTGTAAACTCCATTTTTACCATTGCATACTTGCTTGGAGTTCTTCTTGGAGTTTACTTGCATATTTAGATGGACTAACTAAGGACCTACCTAGACCTACCCATGATACCCCCTTGGACTACTACCTATACTATATAAAACATCACATTAGTAAGGTGGTGTCATGGTTTATTACATGGATTGGTTATATTATGCGAAGGAATTAGTATTAATGTTTATTCATGGTTTTTTTATTATTTTGATCAACATATAGCTGATGACATATTACAGATTAATATTAATAGGGTTATTAACATTTATTGTTGTTTAGTTGGTTGGCAACATGGATTTTGATGGTTATAGTGATTAATCAGTCTTCCCAATGTTAATTTGGATTTTTATGTGTTAATGTATGTTTTCATTAGTTATATTTTTTATTGGTGGATTGATTCTTTAGGATAGGTCAATTAATGACCATTGTATTCAATGGAAAATTTGGTAGGGATTGCATTGCGGAGTGTTTGGAGGATTTTTCTCTCCTCACATATGGCATGGAATTGAGATTCTTTTTTTCTAGCTTTTGAGATTTTCTTCTTTACATTTTTTGGGTAAGCTATATTTTATCTATGCCTAGTTATTTTTGGTTTTGTTGATAAAAATCTTGGAAAAATAAAAAGGCTGCATGTGTATCTATAAGTCTTAGGACTTTCGGATGCATATATAGACCTTAAAAAGATTTGATATGAATCGGTATTTGGTATTTTACATATAAAATTGAAAAATAGATATTTATGAAATTTATAATTTATTGGTTTATATCAGTTGGTTTTCATTAAATTTTAGCTTTAGGAATGTTTTTAGTTGAATGTAAACTTCATGGATTTGTCTTTCGTTATACCCTCTTGAGTTGTCAATTATGTGTTTAATGTTGATGGTTTTATTATTTAAAAATGGTATATGCATTCTTATGGGTTTCTTGGTCTCTTGAATGCATTAGATATTCAGTTGCGAAAGGTCATTGGTTAGTTCATGAACTTCATGTTTAAATACTACAGATTATGTTTTTGTGTGGACTCAACCTCGTTAATATGAGAGTGTGTTTTCTTAGAATAAAGGCTTAATTTTTAAATTGTGTTAACTAGATTCTAGATCAAACTATTAACAGGTTTTATGTTGTTTCATTATTAACCCTACACTTATTATCAATACATACATTGTTATGTTTTATGGAATTATTAAATGAGTTAATGGGTCTTAGCCCTTTGTATTTTGATTGTATGTTACAATATATGCTTTTTTGCCTTTGAAATATATTTGATTATCTTATGATTAATGTGAGAATGATGGGTGCTATTTTAAACTAGGTTTCTATACTTGGATTTTCATGGGTGAGGATAATGGGTTATGATGTCCCTTGTGGCTACATTCAAAGATGTTGATAATCTTTGGGTTTTCTTTATAAGTGATTGTGTTTTAATATGAGCTATGGCACAAGGTTTTGGACTTGGGTTTTTAATGATAATGATAATGAATCTATGAAATGTTAGGGTTCTTTAAATAAAATTGATTGTGTTAAATTTGATTTGAATGTTATTATAATGTCTTCTTTTCAAGATATTAATTTGGGTTTTATGTTGTGTCTTTGACTACATTTTATATGTCTATGTCGTGATTCTTAAAGGCATAGTTGACAAGGTTTCATGTCATACCTTGAATTCATTGTGTATATTTAGTCGAGGGTCTCTTGAATATGTTTTGAATACATTTTATGTATACATGTGTCATGGCCTTTAAGCTAAGCTTCAACTGGGTTTTATGTTATCTTTTATTGTGTTTTCTTATGTATATATCTGACCATGGTTTTGAGACATATCTTAACTTAGTTATTTCAACTAGGCCAATTATTTGTTTGGATTATTAATGGTTATTGCGTATTGTTTTAAAATGGAATGATATAGTAGCTGTGTATGGAAAATTTTGTGTATTTTTGTTTGAATAAATTCTAGCATAGGACTTGGTGATTTACTTATTTTAAGTTTGGCATGAATATAAATGGTTAAGTTATGCTAGAAAATTTGAGGATGTTGTCGAAAGTCTATTATAATTTCATTGTTAATTATTTAATATAAGGGATTGGGTTTGAACATGTAAGTGTTGTTGCTTTGCAAAATTGTCTTTTATTATTATTAGGTTTGAATAACTATGGTATGTTGTATAATTTAATGAATGGATTACTTATATTATTATGTTTGTTTAGTAAGTCATATGTTGTGAATTTTATCTTTATTGCATTATGATTAGGTTTTCATTCCTATACTAGAATTGAATGATTAAATATTAGGTATGTTGTATACTTGGGGTATAAATTTGTAGTTAGGATGGTTGAGGCTGACTACTAACTTGGATGGGGATCAAAGAAGGTTATATCAAAATTTATAGAATGGATTAGTTTTTAATATATTCTATATCATTCAATAGCTTATGAAATTTATCCCTTCTTCTGATTTATATCAATGATGGATTAATTATTCTCATGTCACCTCTAAATGCAATTGTGTTTTTGTTGTGTTGTCTTATCTTCTTGAGATATCGACTAGTTTAGAATCTAATTACTTAGAACTCTCTCTCACATCCCTAATTTTCACAACCACTATCCTGATGATGGTTGGGGTGGTAAGGGCCACCGATGGTTGGGTTGATAGGGTTGGTTGGGAGGGCTTGTCCAATTCATTCACTTGTTGCTCCATGATTAGATCATTTTGTGAAGTAAGTTGGTAGCAAATTACTTATGTTAATTATGCTTTCCCTAGTTGATTATATTAATGTTATTTGAATTTCTATTTATTTATCATTCAATCTTGATTTATTATTGGTTAGTCATGTTAGTACTAACATGTGTTGATAATGGAATGCAAAAAATACATGAAAGGTTGAATATTGCTTGAAGGGTAAGAGGCCAATTTGATATATGTTGTTGAAGGTAGTCCACTTCATGTATATTAAGTTACTAGATGTTTGTTTTGGATTTACTTCCTATTGATAAAACATTCTATTAATGTTATCAATACAAAATTACTCTTCTAACATTAGATATATGATTAGATTGAGTTAATATGGATTTATGCATATTTTTAACATAGAATAATCATTATAGTATTGGCTTCTTGGGTTCATTGTGTGATTTGGATATTAGAATTATATCTACTTGATGTTTATCATAAGTGGGGTTTACTTAGATACTTACATAATATTAATTAGAAGCATATTATGTATATTGATAAATAATATTGAGCATTATGTTCTAATGTAATGGAAATATTTTATTTTAATCATACAAATACTTAGACATATTCATATGTTTTCTTGTTATATAAACACATAGACTTCGATTAATAAAGTAATCAAGCTCAATGGTTATCTTTATGCATTACAATAGATATTGTAAATCCATTTACATAGATGTATGGAATATATGTTTTTTAGTTGTTTTAGTTATGCATGGGTTATTCAATTTTAGTAGCTATCAGTGTATGTAAAAACATAAATAAAATCCTCATCTCTAAATTACATTTTAAACATACCATGCTGCATATAAAGGTATGTATATTGCATATATTAATTCTAAAAAGTATTACTTTTGTTCTTCCATTAATAATAAATGAATTATGATTTAATCTACTTTATTTGATTAATTACTATGTTTTCATGGAAATGTATAATATTCATGAGTAGGTTACTTATGTAATAAGATGTAGCTGAAAGGTCTTAAATGGATTGTTTTAATTTTGATGTTGTAACTATGTAAGATAAACCAATTAAATGAAATGAGCAAGTTCAATATTTTTTTTCTACTTCGTTTAATATTGCATAAACACAAGATTGAGACATGTATATTTTCTAATTTATACTTCCTTGGACTGCATGTGTTTTCACTCTTTTTTACTAGCTAAATTTGTTTGCCTTGTTCCCCATGGCATGCTAGCTATTTTTTTTTTTAAATTTTCTTAATTGGAACATTTTATTTTCACTTCACTCAACTTGAAACTTGACTAAGTTTTTTTTATATGTGTTTGTGTGTATGCATTCTATTGTATGAAATTCACTTGCTGGTGAACATCTAGTTTAATTAAAATATGAGATTATTTATACTTGTTTAAATTTGGAATGTAATTGTTCATTATGCTTGTTCACAACCTAATACATTTCCTTATATGGTAATGGAAAATTGTTGTATGAAAACTGTTGTATGGAAAATTGTTGTAGCGGTCTATTTGAGAATGACTAAAACTATTGGATTAAAACATAGGTTCTTTTCACTAAAATGGTTAGATGATTAAGGAATAATTAATTAGATACCTGGGATGAATTATGTTTTGAACTTTCTTGTCTTACTATGTCACATTGACTTTGCCAATATAATGTCGTTACATGGATTCATTTTTAAGCCACCTAAAGGTTATTTGATGAGTGATGACATTGATAATAACTATATCATTGATCATTATTATAATAATGGAATACATGCTTACTAAATGAGTGTTATTTGAAATATTAAGGAAATGGTATGGTCACCTTAAAGGTTACAAAGTAATTATAACATTGGCAGGTAGCATTGTGAAACCTTGAGTATTAAATCTATTCTTGATGTGTTTTCTTTTATGAAATATTATTTTTGTTGCATAAGTAATTGTAAATCTACATGTGATTGAATTGACTTAGGGTTATTATTAGAATTACTTGTCTAAAATCACATTTGACTATGAGGTTAGTAACCTATACTTATAACATAAACTTATTTTAACCTGATTGATAACCTAGGATGTTAGAGTTATCCTTCTCGATTAAAATAATCTTAGAAGTTAACCATCCTCAAATGAGACTAAAACCCACTGAGGAGAGTGAGGTATTTGCCTAGAGTTAAGGACCTATAAATGATCCCATGTGGAAGTATCAGTGCCACATATGGTGCTCAGTGCCTATTTCTGTATGTGTACATTGATATATTTTGAACCCCATAAAACATGTAATAAGGTATCATACTTCCCCATAACACTCTTTGTATGTAGTTACCTCTAGTTAATTACCTCACTTCACCTCCTTCAGTTTTAGTTGCGTGTATGTGAGTGTGTTAGATGATTATTACTACATCAACAAGTGAGGCATTGGGTCCAACATCCATCCACAATGTACTGTGATATACAATTCCATTTTTTTTGGGTTGTTTCATTTGGTATTAGACCAATTTTATTCTCTAAGGAGCTTTGGGAATAAATTTTTCTTCTTAACTTTTTTGTAAACTATTTATTTATCACTTTGTAATTCTCAGGATGGTTAGAACATGATCAAATGAAAGCAACATCTAGGATAACCCTTTTAATGTCAACATAGCAAAGGGCATACGCAAAGGACAAGGAATGGGTCGTCATGGTTGCATCCCCATTCATAATGAAGAAGAGTTACCCATAAATAATGCTCATAAGAATAAAGATGTTCCAAATGATGATGTAATTGGTGGGAATCTAATTCAAAATCATGAGGATACCCTTAGTGGAATCTTGATATCCCTTAACACTTTAGAAGGAAAGATTGATAACCAAGATCAAAGACTAAATAATATTGAAGGGTTATCCCAATAAGAAGTACCCATATTGGAAATGGGACAAGAAGGACCTATGATTCAAGAACTACCTTTTACCATAGTTGACCTAATTATTAAAGAGTTGAAGAAACTTTCACCACCTACCTTTTTAGGTGAGGAATCAGGTGACACAACTGATGCATAGATGGTATTCTTAAAAAAATATTCCAACTTGCATAACATTCTATCAAATGTGAAATCCTGAGTGGCAACTTATCAGCTGGTTGGTCCTATAATTTTATGGTGGAATCACCTTTGTGACATTGAAGGATATCAACCCTAGAACCTTTTTTGGTCTATTTTGAGACTCAATTTTGTAAAAGATACATGAACACTAACTATAAAGAGTAGAAAACATATATTTTCAAATTCTAAAGAAAGAAAACATGTATGTTATTGAGTATGATAATAAGTTTCTAAATTTACTGTATCATGTAAGCTACATGCATGATAAAGAAACCAAGATTACTAAGTTCAAACTTGGGCTCAAGAAAGTGTTTATCCATGACGTCAATATTATGAACCCAAGGAATTTGGATATAGAAATTGAATTAGCTTACAGGGCTAAGGAAAAAGCAAAGCCGCACCAAAAGGCAAGACAAGATTTTAAGTCAAATAGGCAATAGTATAAAGTGAAAAACCATTCTCTCATGAACAAGAACTTCTATAAATTAGATCATAAACACAATTTTTTTAATGATAATAAGAATTTCAACGAGTTTTCTAATCAAAACAGAAATTTTAAGTCTCATGTATCCTCTAAATCTAGTTCTTTTAAGAAGGAACAATATGAAAACAACCAATGTGGACCTACCACAGGTGCTAATACTATTTCGGTAGCATCTTCTAAACCTATTATTTGTTGGTAATGTGGTGAAAACTACTATAAAAAAAATTATCATAAATTAAAACTAGGCCAAGCAATAAATCATAGGGTATATACTTATATTCTTAATCATAATGATGACTTTTAGGTCACTCCAATTGAGACTAAAGGTATAATACATGGTTTTCCCTTGACTATCTTGATTGATTTAGGTGAAATTGATTGTGTTATCTCTCCTTTTGCTTCTAATCAATGTAAAATCAAACCTCTCTTAATAAGAAAAGGTTGGGAGGTTGAGTTTGGTATAAAAAAGAAAGTGCCTATACTTAAATGTGTAGAATAACTAAAACTTGATCTTGGTGTCTTCAAGACCAAGGTGAATTTATTTCTTACACCTTTATGGTCTTATGATATCATCCTTGGGATGGATTGGTTACATAAACATCAATCCATGCTTGATTGCATGGGAAAAGGAGTGTAGTACATTCATGACCTTAGGAACCTTGTAAAATTGCAAGGCATACAAGGGCCAAAAAGACATAAAACACTCAGCCTTATAGCTGAAAATGGTTGTTAGGAAGGGCTACAAGCTTTATGCAGTCCAAATGTAGGAATTATCTAAGGAAAATGAGTTAGTCCATGTAGATTTTTCTATTTTAAAGGAATTCATATATGTTTTTCCTTAGAAACTACTTGGTTTACCACCTAAGTGGGAGTTTGATTGTTCTATTGATATAATACCTAGATATGCCCCTACTTTTAAAGTTACCTACTCCATGAATGTGGTTGATTTGCAAGAATTAAAAGTTTAGCTGAAAGAACTTTGGGACAATGGAAACATTAAGCTAAGTGTGTCTCTTTAGGGTGCTATATTAGTCTTCACGAAGAATAAGGATGGCACATTGAGGATTTGCATTGATTACCACTTATTAAATAAGGTATCAATAAAAAAAATAAGATCCTTTACCTAGGATTGATGACTTATTTGACCAAATGAAGGATGCTACAGTTTTCTTGAAAATTGATTTGAGATTAGGCTACCATTAACTGAGAATCAAAGAAGAGGACATTCATAAAACAAATTTTATAAGTTGATATGGACATTATGAGTTCATGATTCTACCATTTGGCCTAACTAATGCACTTATAGCCTTGATGAATCTTATAAACAGTGTGTTTAGGGACTTTTTAAATAAGTTCATACTAGTTTTTCTTGATGACATTCTCATTTATTTTAATAATGAGGATGAGCATGATCATCACCTTCATTTAGTCTTGCAAAGAATAAGACAACACAATTTGTTTGGGAAAATATTGAAATGTGCATTTTATGAATCAAAAATTCATTATTTGGGCCATATAATTTCTAAGGCTAGTATTCCTCTATATCTAGCAAAAATTATAGCTATACAAGATTGGCCTGCTCCTATAAATGTGCATGAAGTGCACAGCTTCATGGGTTTGGCTGATTATTACTAACATTTTGGTTAAAATGTTTCTAGTGTAACCCACCCCATTACTTCTATGTAGCTCAAAGGTAAGTAATTTGTGTAGACACCTTAGTGTGATGAGGATTTTAATAAGCTGAAGGTGTTACTTACAATAACACCTATTTTTTTCATTTTAAAACCAAATAGTAATTTAGAAGTTTGGGATGATGCTTCCAAGGAAGGATATGGAGGCATATTGACCTAAGATGGAAATGTTATGGATTATGAGTCACAAAAACTAAAGGATCATGAAAAGAATTATCCTAGGCATGACATGAAGCTTGCTACCATTATCCGTGTACTTAAACAATGGATGCATTTTATGCTAGGAAAGCCTTTCAATGTGAATTCTAATCACTATGGCCTTGAGTATTTATTTTCTCAAAATGATTTAAATGCATGTCAGCCTAGGTGGCTAGAATTTTTGAACAATTTTGACATGAAAATATCAAATGTCAAAGGCAAAGAGAATCATGTGGTTGATGCACTTAGTAGACACACATAGCTTATTATTTTATCAGTTTTACAAAAAAAATTATAAGAGTTGTTATAGATAAACAACTTACTGATAAATGTTGCCATATGTTGTAAGAGCAGGTTTGGCTGATGAGCCTATAACAAAGAGATTTATTGAAATAGATGGCCTTGCAAGGCATAAAAATAGAATTTATGTACCTGGTTTGGGTGAATTGAGAAATTATTGTTAAATAAATTTCATATAACACCTTATTATGCTAATTTAGGTGTCACAAAGATGATGTGTGAGCTGAGAAGGCTCTATTTTTAGCCTAGAATGAAGCACGATGTCACTAATTTTGTGGAAAAATACCTAGAATGCTAGTGGGTTAAAGTTGAGCATTACCATCCAGGAGGCATGTTATACCCTCATGATATTCTAAGAGAAAAGTGGGTCGTAATTTCACTTAATTTTATTGTGGGGTTGCCTAAATTACGTAGCAAACATGATATTATTCTTATGATAATTGATAAGGCCACTAAAGTTGACCAGTTCATTGCTATAAATTTAAAAGATGATGCTTCCATGTTTATGAAATTTCTTGAAAGAAGTAGTTAGACTTCATGGCATACCTTAGGTGATTATTTTAGACTATGAAAAGTTATTTACTTCAAGATTTTGGTATAATTTAACTACAACCTTTGGAACAAGGCTAAATTTTAGTTCTTCATATCATCCAGAGACAGATGGAAAAATTGAAAGGCTTAACCAAGAGGTTGAGGATATGTTACACATGTACATCATGGATTAACAAACTAAATGGTAATATTACATCTATTTAGTTGAATTTGCATAAAATAATTCTCACCATTCTACAATAAAGATGGCTCCCTTTTAAACTCTATATGGGCATAAGTACAAAACTCCTCTTGGTTGGGAAAGTTCAAAAATTGAGTTGTTGTTAGACCTAATTTGCTATTAGAATATGATAGGGAGATGGAATTAATAAGGTAGAATTTGAAAATAGCTTTGGATCAGTAAAAGAATTATGCTAATCAAAAGAGAACTCTACATGAATTCAACATGGGTGATCAAGTTTTTTTGTGTGTTAGATTGCATAAAAGTTTTTTAAAGTTTGGCAAAGCTTCTAATATAACTCCACATTTTGTCAGGCCCTTTAATATTGTGGAAAATATTAGTCATGTTGCTTACTGACTATCTCTTCCTCCTTCTCTATTAAGGATTCATGATGCATTTCATGTTGCATTGCTAACAAAATATGTACCTAATCCATCTCTTGCTTTGAATTTGACTCATTTACAAGCCATCAAAGAGGAAAATATCTAGTTGGAACTAGTGAGAATCCTCGACCATCATAATGTTAAGATATGAAATATAGATATAAAGTAATTTTTTATGCAATGAGATCCACTGAGTGAAA
Source organism: Torreya grandis (assembly GCA_037957365.1). Classification (NCBI taxonomy): domain Eukaryota; kingdom Viridiplantae; phylum Streptophyta; class Pinopsida; order Cupressales; family Taxaceae; genus Torreya; species Torreya grandis. The sequence continues at coordinate 93,404 of JARHVA010003813.1, read as the reverse complement.
TAAGTGCTACTTGAGAAGATGCACATCTTTTTATGTAACATTATTCATAGATATTTAACTAGTCACAAGAACAACTCCCTTTCAAAGGGGGAGGATGTTACGACCCTACATTTTTATAATATATTTTACTATTTAAAAAAATGTTATTGGTGATGCATAATTTACTAATAGTTTATTTGTTTTAGTTGGATTATATGTTAGACTGATGCAGTGGTATTTAGACAACATGTTTAATCTTGCACTTAATAATTTTTATATATTATTACTACAGTTGATATTATTACACTTCTATAACTAATTATAAATTATTAGATATAGTACTATTGATGTAATTGCATGGTTTTAGGTACAATATTATGAGCTAGGTAGATGTTGTCAATGGTACATTAGGTACTAAAGAAAATTCCAAATAGTCAAATAAGTCTGACATGTATACTTGTTTTCAGTTATGTTTTTCATCATGTGGACATATTGATTTAGTCATTAATTATGTCTCTATCATGACATTGATAATTAATGCATTTCATTGTATGTTTTTTGTACCTTTATGATTATTTATTGCATAGTTGTTATGTTTCATTATTTTGTTTGCAGCTGTAACCTGTTTTTTCACCTTTGTAACTAGCTCTCATCTGCTCCTTCTGTGAAAACTAAATTTTTACCCCTACATACCTGATTTGAGTTTACTCCCTTATTTAGATGTAATAACAAAGGACCTACTTAGACCTACCCATGAAACTCCCTTAGACTATTACTTAGACTATATAAAACCTTATATTAGTAATGTGGTGGCATGGTTTATTATGTGACTTGGTTATATTATGCAAAAGCATTTGTATTAATGTTTATTCATGGATTTTTTTTTTGGATTGGCATATGGTCAATGAGATATAGTCGATGACATATTACATATTAATGTTAATAAGTTTATTAACAATTATTATTGTTTAGTTGGATGGTGGTATGGGCTTTGATGGTTTTGGTGATTAATCAGTCCTGTTAATGTTAATTAGGTTTGTTAAGTGTTAATCCATGTTTTCATTGGTTGGATTTTTGATCCTTAGGGATAGGTCAATTAATAACCATTAAATTCAATGAAAAATTTGGCAAGGATTGCATTGGGGAGTGTTTGGAGGATTTATCTCTCCTCACATTCGATATGGGTATTGAATGGGTATGGGGAACTGGATGAAAGGTATAGAGAGTTAGGTGGTGGAAGGGAAAAATTGATAGGGTTAGGAAGATGGAAAGGAAATGGAGAAAATAATGGAACTTGAACAATTTTTTTAATGTGGTCATGTTGGATTTTAGATGCATGGTTCAAAATTGAAGGTTTTGACATTCTTTATTTTTGGATTTTGACATTATATTCTTTGCATTTTTTGGGTAAGCTATATTTTATTTGTGCCTGATTATTTTTGGTTTTATTGATAAAAAGATTGGAAAAATAAAAAGGTTACATATGCAACCATAAGTCTTAGTACTTTTGGATGCATATAAAAACCTTAAGAAGATTTGATATGAATCGATATTTGGTATTTTGTATATAAACTTGAAAAATAGATATTTATGCAATATATTGGTTTGTATCAGCTGGTTTTCCTTAAATTTTAGAATTGGGAACATTTTTAGTTGACTGTAAACTTCAGGGATTACTCTTTCATTATACCCTATTGAGTTGTCAATTATGTGTTTAATGTCAATAGTTTTATTATTTATAAATGGTATATGCATTATTCTAGGTATTTTGGTCTCTTGTATGCATTGGATATTTGGTTATGTAAGGTCATTTGTTTGTTTATCAACTTCATGTTTAAACATTGAAGACTATGTTTCTATGTGAACTTGGCCTAGTTAATATGACTGTGTGTTTTGTTATACTGAAGGTTTAAGTTTTAAATTTGTTGATTGGATTCTAGATCAAACTGTTAACTAGTTTAATATTGTTTCATTATTAATCATGTACTCATTATCTCTATATATTTCATTGTGTTATGTGGAGTTATTCAATGAGCTAATGGGTCTAGACCCTTTGTATTTTTAATGTATATTTATACATATGTTGGTTCACCTTTGAAATATATTTGATTATCTTCTAATTATAGTGAAAATGATGGGTGTTGTTTTAAAATTGGGTTTTTATACTTGATTTTTCATGGGTGAGGATAATGGGTTGTGATGTCCCTTATGGATGCATGTAAAGACATCAATAATCATTTGGTTTCTCATTATAAGTAATTGTGTTTTAATATGAGCTATGGAATGATTTTTTGGACTTGGTTTTTCAATGATAATGGTTGGTAGAGTTTTGTATGTTTTTATATGTGGTTGAATCTATGAAATGTTGGGGTTCTTTAAATAAAATTTACTATGTTAAATCCAAGTTGCACGTTATTATAGTGGCTTATTTTAAAGATATTAATTTGGGTTTTATGTTATGTCTTTGAATACCTTTTATAAATCTATGTCATGATTATTAAAGGCATTGTCAATAGGGTATTATGTCATATCTTGACTGCATTTTGCATATTTAGTTAAGGGTTCCTTGAATATGTCTTAACTGCATTTTATTTATACATGTGTCGTGGCTTTTGAGCTAAGCTTCAACTAGGCTTTATGTTATCTTTGACTGTGTTAGCTTATGTATGTATCCAGCCATGGTTTTTGAAAATGTCTTGACTTAGTTATTTCAATTAGGCCTATTTTTGGTTTGGATTCTTAATAGTCACTACATATTATTTTAAAATGAAACAATAAAGTGGCTATGTATGGAGAATTCTATGTATTTTGGTTTGAATATATTCCAGTCTAAGACTTAGTGACTAACCCTTATTAAGTTTGGCATGAATATTAATGGTTAAGTTATACTAAAAGCTTTGAGGATGTCATTGGAAGTTTTTTTAAATTTCATTTGTAATTATTAGATGTAAGGGTTTAGGTTTGAACCTGTAAGTGTTATTTATTTTCATAATGGTCATTTATTATTTTCTAGTTTGAATAATTATGGTATGTTGTATAATTTAGTGAATGGCTTACTTAATTTATTATGTTTGTTTGGTAAGTCATATGTTGTGCATTTTATCTCAATTGCATTGTTGTTGGGTTGTCATTCCTGAACTAGTCTTGAATTATTATATATTGGGTATGTTATATACATGATGTATAAATTTATAGTTGGGATGATTGAGGGTGATTGAAAACTTAGATGAGGATCCGAAAAGGTTATATCAAAATCTAGAGAATGGATTAGTTGTTAATCTATTTTATATCATTCGACAACCTATGATAATTATCCCTTCTTCCAATTTATATCAAGGATAGATTAATTATTCCCATCTTACCTCAAAATAAAATTGTTATTGTTTTTTATTGCATTATCTTGTCTTGTCGAGATGTTCACTGGTTTGGAATTCGATCGCTCAGAAATATATCTAACATACCCTTATTGCTATAACCACCATCCTGCTAATGGTTAGGGTGGTAAGGGCCACCAATGTTTGGGCTCATAGGGTTGGTTGGGAGGGATTGTCTAATTCATTCACATGTTTTTCCATGATTTGATGATTTCAAAAACACATGAAGTAAGTTGGTAACAAATTAATTATGATTTCCTTACTTAGTTGATTATATTAATGTTATTTGAGTTTTGATTTAATTAGCATGCAATATTGATTTATTATTGGTTAGTCATGTTATTACTAACCTGTATTGATAATAAAATGTAGAAAATAAATGGAAGGTTGAATATTTCTTTAAGGGTAAGAGGCCAATTTGATATATGTTGTTGAAGGTAATTCACTCCATGTATATTAAGTTACTATATTTTTTTTTGTATTTCCTTCTTATTAATAAAGCATTTTGTTAATGCTATCAATAGATAATTACTATTGTAACATTAGTTATATGATTAGATTGATTAATATGGTTTTTTGCATATTATTAGCATATTATAATCATTATAGTATTAGCTTATTGGGTTCATTATGTGATTTGGATATTATAATTAGATCTACTTTATGTTTATCATAATTAAGATTTACTTAGATAATTACACAATATTACTTCAAAGCATATTGTGTATATTTGATAAATAATATTGAGCATTCTATTCTAATGCAATGCAAATCTATTATTTTGATCACATAAATACTTAGACATATTCATATGTTTTCTTGCTGTAGAAACACATAGAATTTGACTAATAAAGTAATCAAGATTAATGTTTATCTTGATGCCTTACAATATATACTGTGAATCCATTAACATAAATGTATGGAATATGGGTTTCTTAGCTGTTTCTGCTATGCATATATTATTCAATTTAAGTAGTTGTTGGTGCATGAAGAAACATAAATAAAATAATCATCTCTAAATTACATTTTAGACATACCTGGTTGCATATAAAGGTATGTATACTGCACATATTAAATCTAAAAGTATGAGTTTTGTTCTTTCATTTAATAATAAATGAATTATGAGTTGATCTATTTCATTTTCTTAATTAAGATGTTTTTGTGGACATGTATATTATTCTTGACTAGTTTAGTTATGTAATAAGATGTAGCTAAAAGGTCGTAAATGGATTGTTTTAATTTTGATGTTGCAACTACGTATGATTACCCAATTAAATGAAATGAGCAAGATGAATATTATTTTTTACTTTATTTAATATTGCATAAACACATGACTTAGGCATGTAGACTTGTTGATTTATAATTTCTTCAGCTGCATGTGCTTTCACTCCCTTTTTTGATAGCTAGATTTGTTTTCATTACTTCCCATGGCATACCAACAAGATTTTTTTTTAAAGTTCCTTAAGTGGAATAGTTTATTTGGGTTCCACTCAACTTGAAACTTGACTGAATTTCTATTTGTATGTGTTTGTGTGTGTGCATTCTATTATACTAAAGTCACTTGTTGGTCACCATCTAGTTTATTTAAAATAAAATCTTAGATATAATGGTTCAAATTTGGAATGTAATGGTCTATTATGTTTGTTCAAAACATGATAAATTTACTTAGATGGTAATGGAAAAACATTGTATGAAAAGAATTGATTCCTTTGATGAATTCCTTTCTTATGAATGGTTATGCTCATAGTGGTCTATTTGAGAATGATTAAAACTACTAGATCAATACATAGGTCCTTTCCCTTAAAATGGTTAGATGATTAAGGAATAATTAATTAGATGCCTTGGCTAAATTATGTTTTAAACTCTCTTGTCTTATTATGTTGCATTGACTATGTTAATATAATGTCATTACATGGATTCATTTTTAGGCTGCCTAAAGGTTATTTGATGAATGATGATATTGATCATAACTACGTCATTGTTCATTATTATAATAATGGCATCCATGCTTATTAAATGAGTGTTGCGTGAACTATTAAGTCAATGGTGCGGTGACCTTAAATGCTGTAAGGTAATTATGACCTCAATTGGTAGCACTGTGAAACCTTGAGTTTTAAATCTATTCTTGATGTGTTTTCTTTTATGAAATATTGTTTCTATTTCATAATTGATTATAAATATGCAAATGATTGAATTTATTTCTAGTTGTTATAATTACTTGTCTGAAATCATGTTTGATTATGAGGTTAATAACCTATACTTTTAACATAAACCTATTTTACCCTAATTGATAACTTATGATGTTAGAGTTATCCTTCTTGATTAAACTAATCTTAGAACTGAACCATCCTTGAGTAGGACTGAAACCCACTGAGGAGAGTGAGGTATTTACCTAGGGTGAAGGACCTAAAAATGGTATTATGTGGAAGTATGAGTGCCACATATGGTGCTTAAATCCTATCCATGTATGCATACACCAATATGCTTTGAACCTAATAAAACATCTATTAATGTAACACACTTCCCCATAACACCCTTTGTATTTTTTTACCTCTAGATAATTACCTCAATTTAGTTCTTGAAATTATAGTTGAGTACGCTAAATGATTATTGTTGCATCAACAAATGAGGTATTGGGTCTAACATGCATCTAAAACATACTCTGATATAAAATTCCTTTTTTTGTGTTGTTTAAGTGTACTCATGTGAATTATAATTTTTTTAATCCAATTATGAAATGTGTAAGGTATATCCCTAATAACATGAATCCAATTAATCCCAATAGTAGATTATATTTTAACTAAGCAACAAAAACTTGAAAGACAATAAAGATAATTTTAGCACTTGTTAGTATATCAAATAATTCCCATTACTAATGTTGGAGTATTATTAAAACTATGTATAGGTTGCTATAATTTATTAATATTAATCATACTGAAACCCAATTTTTGTATGAAATCATAACTTAAAATATTTACTCCAAAACCACGGTCAACTAAAAATTTATTAGTAAAATTTCCATGAATTTGAACCTAGATGAATAGTGGAAGATTTTACTCAATAATGATTGTTGAGGTAAGTCTTATTTATCAAAATATAAACTAATATCAATATATTTTAATGTTCTCATAATAAAATAAAATAAAGTTGTTTATGTATAGAATAATAGAGATATCTTACACCACTGCATATAGATTATCTTTGTAATCTGGTGCCCTTTTCAATAGCCTTAGAATAGAAATCTTAGCTAGTGTATTACATAACTAGTCAATCAGATCATACCCTTTATGTTGGGAAGATTGTCTTAAATTTATTGGAGGTGGTTGAGGAGTAATATAAATAATAGGTTATTTGGGTTGGGAATTAAAGGGAGGTCACCCCCATCTAGTTTGAATAACATGGACTTGAGTGTCTAAGATAAGACATGGATGAATAATAGGTATATAAGAACTAATAGAACCATTCTAATAAAGAGGAGGATGAATCATAAAGGGTTGAGAACATGTTATTTTGTGTCTAGTCTTGATGGGAATCAACTTATATTGGATATTATAAAAATTAGAGGAATGAAAGTGTATGATCTCATGAGATAGCTTTAATTTGTCCTTAAGAGGTGGACTCTAATTTTTAACCAAGACCTCTAGTTTAAATATTGGTTAAATTAGATTCAAATTATTTCCCTCAAATAATCTAATACATTCCATGACCTAACTCATAGGAAGGGAGGGTTTTGGGATAAATAAGATAAGAGTCAATATAATCATAATAAAAATAAAACTTAATGTAAGGGTCCTCGAACTATGTCTAGTTTTCTTAACTATATTTATTTTTAAACCATGACTAAACATAATGACTAACAAGTTGAAATGGAATATGAGATGTAACAATAAATTCCCTGATCCTATGAAAAATATGAAAGAGGGATTAAGTTTTAATCCCATTTAAATGTACAAAAATAAGTAAATACTTAATTTAATTCTATATAACGTAAAATCAATCAATACAATTTATGACTATATATATAATATAAATCAAACAAAACTATAGCTATGAAGATAATACGATAAAAAACAAGGATAAAAGGTGATATAAGAAAGGTTTTAAATGTTTTGTAGGATCCCAAATATACAATCTCATTTATTGATTAGTACTAACCTAATTTTTTATATCATTAACTACATAGATAGAACCATGCATGTATGTCACTAAACCTACTTTTGATGGTAAGATGAGAATAATTTCCCTATGTGACACACTCTAGTTTAAAGTGAAACACAACATACATGGATACAAATACTTCTTATTTGTGTAAACAATGGGATCCTTGGTGTTTCTGATATACAATGACATATGGGGAAACAAAATTCTATATTTAGTGTTATATTGTGATATTATTAGTAGAGAAAACCCACTCATACAACTATGTATTAAAAAATAACATTGTGTAGGCCTTCATGACAATAAATAAATTATTTTAAAATAATTAGAACATAGTTTATAAAATATTCAAACGAAAATAAAATAAATTAAAAAGATAATTGAAATATTTTTGAATAGAAAATCATAAAAATTCAAATTGAAGTCAATAGAAAAAACTTGTGTCAGACGTCTATCTAAGGTGACAAGAAAAACATATTCAATGCCAAACTTTAATCTAAGGTTGAAGAATTTGTACAATTATGTTAATTATATTATAAAATGTCAAAGGATATATTATTTAAATGTTAGGAATTTATATATTTTTACTCGAATCCTAGGAAAAAACAATAAGAAACAAGAAATGATCTAACTATAATGGGTTTGCCAAATTGTTTTTTTACTAGACTAATTAAGAATTAACAATTAAATCAACATGTAAATTAAAACTACTCAAATATAATATAAGATATTATATACATTATATCAACAAAATTTTAGTTCTCAACAATTCTCTTGATGCTCACACCTATGGTGATTTAAAAAAATCCTCTTGTTGATCATGCACCTTCTTAAGAACCAAATGTAGTTTCATGTCCAAGAAATGGTTGATGTTGTTACACTAATACAAGGATTCACATTCCTAGGACTATTATCACCATTATATGAGAGAGGTGTGAGAAATTTTCAAAGATAGATGTTGAGTAAATGCTAGTGAAAAAAATGAAGTAAGGGCCTACATTTGGGTGGACAAAAGCTAGTTGCCACCTATAAAAAAATTAAGAATATGGATGGGAAAAAAATAGAGAAAAGGAATGATTTGTCTCATATCCACTATAACCTTAGTATTTAACATAGAATGGTTCTATCCCCAACATACATTTTTGGAAGTGGTTTCATAGGCTAAGGCATCTAAGATATTTTCAATGCCTATCAAATTGGTATCTTCAACCTAGGTAGTTATTTTTGATGAATCAAAGACTAAAACTATGATATACACTAAAACTTAGTTCTATTACATGGGATTAACTTGATTTTTTTTTGAAAACTAATCAAATCTTCCATATCTTCATGCAAAGATATATTATTAGTCAAAACCCCTAATGCAAGGTAATATTGAGACATACCCCAGTGTTAAAAATTAATTTATTATTGTTTTTGACTGTATAGAGTACAAAGCAAGATTCAAATCCATTTTCATATCTTGGAAATTCACCCCCTTATTTTGAATCCATGGTGCCCTTATTTAAACCCCCTTAATGAACCTTTCGATGAAATACCCATTGGGTTTGCCTCTGCCACCTCCATTTTCATTTTTGGTTCAAAATTACTCTCATAGTGATTCATAATTCCCTAGGTGTATTTGTCCAAACCAAACCAACTAGGAAGATGTGGTCCTAGACTACCTTTTCTATAATTCCTTTTAGCATTGAAACCTCTAAGTGTCTGAATGTAAATATTGAACTAATAGTAGGAGATCACTCATGGTCTCAACTCATAGATTATGAAAGATTCTTATTTCATTGTAATAGTTATTTTTACACTAGGAATTTAACCATGTATTGTATCAAGCTAAAAAGAAAAAGTGAATCTCATCATATTGTAAGGGCTTCCTCCATTCTCATCTCACTATGTGTAGTTTAGGGACTGGAAGAATGACTAAGGATTTATCCTCAAACACACACAAATATCATAACTCAAGTAAGAATATAATAGTTCTAAAGAATCCAAATCTTATAGGATGAGGCACTAAAGCTATTTCAATCTCTCCATATAAAGGCTTATATGATTCTCCTAATGTAAAGTTTAAATAAAAATAATGAATCTAATTTATCTACATATTTCTCCTAACTCAGGTAAGAAGGTCTAGACTCTTGCTAGGAGGAATAGGAAGGGAGGCTCCAATAACATACATGCTACAAAAACTATCTCTCATAAGGTGCATTGTAATGTTGATGATGTGTTTAACCTTGCTTTTAGATACATGACTTCTTATTTTTTAACTCTATTTTATGGAAAGGGATACCTACTCCATTATTTTCTCTTCCTTTTTATTTTTTGTTCTATAGTTATTATTTTTTGGGTTCTCTTTTCAAAATGTTTTGTGTCTTATTTAAATTTATTTAAATCACATTTGTTGATGGATTATTTATTTCTATTCCACTGGGTTCATTATTTATTTATCCCACCATGAAGATATTATAAAATATTGTGGGGGCATTTCAAAATCCTCCCTAGTTCATAGACCCATTTAAAATCATTTAACCTTAGCTAATAAAAAAAATTATAAATTTTTTAAATTTTCAAATAATAGAAAGTAATGGAAGGTTATATATTTTTCCTTCAAATTGATTTATTTCTAACTGTGTTGAATTTATATAAGGTTTGACTGTGAAGAATATATTAAAAAATAAGATATATCATAAATAATGTGTCAATGTGTACTGGGACAAATCCGCAATACACAAACATAAGTATAGTACATCATTAGTTGTCATGTGTGACTTTGTCTAGTAAGACAATGCACTATATTTGAAAACCTCAGTAGTTTCATATATGCCTGTAGGTGACTTCTCTATATAGGGATGTTAAATTTATGCATGGAATAGTTGAAAAACTTATAACCCAAATCTTTTAAAATCACACAAAATAAGATAAAATGTAAAAGGGGTGAATGTGGGGATGTGGGAATGGTTGATTTATCTTGACAAAACCCCTTATAAACTCAGTGTTTCATACAAAGACCAAAGGGCCTGAATCCAATGTAATTATACCTTTAGTGAACATAAGAAGAATGCAAATAATTTTTTTGATTATGATGCTAGAAAATGGATGAAATCAACCTATAATAAAAAGCCTTGGCCTAAGAATATAAAATTATATAAAAATTACAATTTTATAGATTATGGATATTTGCTTAGAAAATAGATACTTTCGAAATTAGGGAGATAGTTTATTGGTTAGATAGTGCTAGGTCATTTCAAGTGTGACTCCAGATGTGATTTTGTATATGAATATTTTGATAAAAAACCTATTATTATGCAGGTGAATTTTTCTAGGAAGTGCATCATTTTTAAAAGGTAGTTGTTAGAGTGCAGGAAATAAATATGCATAACTAGACAAAGCATAATGCCCCCTATACTCCCAATGTGTATTTATCATAAAATCATAGAGGTTTATGAAACAAGAATGATATTAATGCATGTGATGAATAGGGAAAAACCTTAGTGAAATAGGAAAACCTAAAATACATTCTTAGTAAATTTAATAAATTAGAGGCTTTCATAAATATTTTGAGTATACTGAATGATGAATATGCTAAAAAAGGTAAATATGTCAAGGAAGAGAATAATCAATAATTTATTGATAAAATATAAGTTTATAATTAATTAAGGATGGAATTGGATCTATATTTTCATGATTTGAAAGACATTTTTCAATATTTATTTTCTAATAGATAGGGTAACAAAAGTCTAGATAAAAACTGATGAGGGGAAGTTTTTTAACATGTGGCTTGTCTCTTATGCATTTATGATGCAGTCGAAGATAGTTTCCATGAAAAATTTATATATTCAACCATGGCATATATTTAAATTTTAATTATGATTAATAATATAGTTATCATATGGTGGTAGCTTTCAATTATTTTTCGCATGCTTTGTAATATATTTAAGTAATGCATAGAAGGAGACAACTAGTTAGAAAATCATGTTTGGATTCCATATACAAAGAATTATTGCATTGTGGATGTTTAAGATTACATCATTTCAAGATGTCATGTTTATTTTTATTTCCTTATTCATATATGAAATGGTTGTAATGAGCATAATCCTTTATATCTAATTGTAGAGCACTACCCCTTTTCCTTAAACATGTAGACTCACTACATTTGGTGTGACACAAAAATGTTTTTATAATTTCATCATAATATTTTTTAGAATAATGACTAAGTATTTAATTTAAGTTTAGGAAGCATGAATAGTCAATATTAGTAAGGTTTATTTTATTTTTCCATAATGGCATGGGTTTGTTGAGGTTAACATACCCCCATTTTTGAAAAATGAGGACCCTTGTTACAAATTTTGTAAACTTGTGCTTCGAATTAAGAATTACACTAAATCAAATTTTTTTATTTGAAGATCATCCACACTAATGGCTTCATTGACATTTTAGAATAATATTCAATTGATTCTATCTAATGTTGCTAATATTTGATTCTTGTTTTCATGTTATAGGTTTGATGGAGTGCCAATTGTGTGAACAGTGTCTAGGGCTTCATATATTGATGTTAATTTGACCCTTTAATTTGATCAAAACTTGGCCTTTTAATTGATTAATTCAATCTATGTTTAAATAATGTAAAAATCTTGGTTTAAAATGTTTTAGCCTAGGTCCTTTTGAAATAGATTCAAATTTATGTGGGATCAAATTTGCATGGGAACATTTTATTGTTCCTCAGACTTAGTTTAAAGTTTATCCTAAAGTTATAATCATGTTTATTAACAAAAATAAAACATTGGTCTAAAATTATATGCTAAGTCCTTTATATCTTGAAACCTTTCCTAATCTATTTTATTATTCAGAGGGACTACTTAAATGTGGGGGCATTTTTATTATGTTTTAAATGTAGTTTAAATTTTATCCTAAAGTTCTAATCATGTTTATTAACATGACCAAAACCTTAGTATAAAACATTATCCTAAGTTTTATTTATGTTCTTGAGTCATTACTTTGTTTATTTCCATTTCCCACAAGAATGAATTAAGGCAAAGTTGCCAAGTGGCAAGATCTTAGGAGTTCGTAGCAAAGATCAATGATCCATGGGTAATGTGGGAGTCAACAAGTCCAAAAAATTAATCGACAATACATATTAATCTTGTAAAAGTAAATATGATGTAGATAAAGTGATCAAAACATTAAAGGATTCTAAATTCAGATGCAAGAGTGATAAGTGTCATGACCTTAGAGGCAGGTCAAAGATCCAATGGTGAATGAAGACTCAAATTATAAAAAAACCTATAAAGGAATGTGAAAGTGACAAGTGTCAAGATCTCGATGAGTGAATAAAAAAATCAAAGGTTCACATGAATAGGGAGAAAAAGGAATAAATGATTCATGTTTAATTCTACATCTAGCAAATTGATATTACTAATGAAGGTAGACTCTTCAAAGGGCCCAAACCGAATGTGGTGGTGACACATGTCACAACCATGATGAACTAAATAGAGATCAATGAATAAGATTCAAGCTTCTGAATTGAGATCAATGGTGTGGATCAAGTCAATAATTTAATAGACATATATCTAAGGAGAGTCTCCCAAATGGTGAAAATATGTTAAGTGATGGATTGTGTTTACAAGGGGCACAGAGAGCCTGTGGACCTATCAAATGGCACACTCTCAAGAACTAACATGGAATATCAATGACCCACATTAGAGTTCAAGATAGGAAGACTTTTAAGAAACCAATGGTGTGAAGTTATCAAGGTTGAAGATTGCATGAGGTCATGATATGTGTCCAAAAATGATAAATGATCATTTTTGGAATAAATGAATAACATGACATGGTGATGCCACATAGTCAGATCATGTCAAATTGGGAGATCTTATGGAACCCATAAAACAAAAGGTATAAGTGTGAAATCTAAATGAAAATATAAGTCATGAAGATCATAGTTTTAACTTGATTTCCATCATTGAAGCTATGTGCAAACCTCTAAAAAACCTTATAATATATAGATTTCCCTAATTATCTCTATTTTAACTATAATTGAGCCGAGAGAATGTTGAATTACTACTTATAATTGGATTATTCAGTTAGGATCATAGTAATGGTGACCCATAAGTATATTTAAAAGGAAGATGTTATGTTATATCTAAAAATATATGCAAAAGGTCATATGTTTAAACACATCTAGTTCATTGCTACTACCATGAATATAGGGGACAATAATTGGTAAAAATTATTCTAGAAAATTGAGAAATAGGTAGTTATCACCAAAGGAGAAGAGAAGAATCTATTAGAAAAGAGGCTATATGACAACATTATAGCAATTTAGATGATTGATCTACATTGTGCATATATAAAAACATAGGTACTCCATTAGATTGATGTTCTTACTCCCATTTTTAAGGATGCTAAAATAGATAAAGGCATGTTGGTTAATAAGCACAATCATAAAAATGTTGCTTAAATTTCCCCAATTGCCTTTGAATCATACTAAAAGCTCCCTAAAACCCATATTGATCTAGCCTTGTCATATGTTTAAACACATCTAGTTCATTGCTACTACCGTGAATACAAGGGATAATAACTGGTAAAAATTATTCTATAAAATTGAGAAATAGGTAGTTAACACCAAAGGAGAAGAGAATAATCTCTTAGAAAAGAGGCTATATGACAACATTATAGCAATTTAGATGATTGATCTACATTGTGCATATACAAAAACATAGGTACTCCATTAGATTGATGTTCTTACTCCCATTTTTAAGGATGCTAAAATAGATAAAGGTATGTTGGTTAATAAGCACAATCGTAAAAATGTTGCTTAAATTTCCCCAATTGCCTTTGAATCATACTACAAGCTCCCTAAAACCCATATTGATCGAACCTCATCATATGTTTAAACACATCTAGTTCATTGCTACTACCATGAATATAGGGGATAATAATTGGTAAAAATTGTTTTAAAAAATTGAGAAATAAGTAGTTATCACCAAAGGAGAAGAAAAGAATCTCTTATCAAAGAGGCTATATGAAAACATTATAGAAATTCAGATGATTGATCTACATTGTGCATATACAAAAACATAGGTACTCCATTACATTGATGTTCTTACTCCCATTTTTAAGGATCCTAAAATAGATAAAGGCATGTTGGTTAATAAGCACAATCATAAAAATGTTGCTTAAATTTCCCCAATTGCCTTTGAATCATACTACAAGCTCCCTAAAACCCATATTGATCTAACCTTTATCAATTCATGGCTAAGTAACATAACTTGATGAACACACTAGCTATGTGGTTAGAGTTTGGTAGCCAAAAATTTTCAAACCTCAATAAGAACATCCCAATAAGTTAATTTAGACTAGGGGTTAGGATCATAATGATGATGTTAAACAAATTGAATGGATTTACAACCATATCATAGGTTGATCCACTGTGGGTATGCACATTATATTTAATAATTGAAAGGTTAATAGTTCCCCCACTACGTGAGATAATTAGTATTTGTTTGAGCAGACAAATATATGCAATCAAACATAAGAAGAAGAATGAGTTTTTCATGATGTATTTTATCCTAGATGCCATATGTGCAACAACAAATATCCCCATCAAAGAGAATGGTCTCCAAATATAACCCATACTATTTCTCAATATTATTCTAAGTTTCACATTTATAAATATAGGGACCATATCTAGTTCATTTGTGATTGTGTCTACCTAGCATTGAGTGAAGCTATAACTAGTATCCCTATGTCAAGGATTAGTCCTTTGATCAAGAAATCACTTGAATTAATGGGGGATATATGGTTGTACCTTTAATTCACTATCATAAGGATTGAGGGAACTCAAAATTATCCTCTCAAGTTATCAGTCCATGTTACTGATAAGCTAATAGAGCAAGAGGTGGCCTACCAATTATTCCATGGTGTAGATGGCCTTTGCAAAACCAAAAGAAAGGGACATTTTCATAGCTTTCTTATGATAATTGGAAAGACAAATTTTAGATAGTGGGATAATATTAAGGAAACATCAAATCATACGTTGTCTTTCAACCTATAGATGGATGATCTTAGGCAATGGGACTCTTATGGGAAGGTAAAAGAGCATTTAAGAATAAAAGGCATTTTGAATGTGCCTTATGAACATGAGACCAATGCCTTTGATTTCATATAAATTAAATCATCCTCATACTTTGAAGCGATAAGAATATTTAAATAACATAACATAAGACCCAACTCTAGATTACAAAGAGGTCAGAAGGTGGTTGATAGGTGGAAATTAGGCCCCAAACAATATCATATAATAAGTGGTGAATATTATAGACTTCCATCAGCCAATACACAAGTAGAGACACAAATATAACATAATCATGAAGAGAAGAGGCTATAAGAAATAAATCCAAGTGAGATTTATTCTACTTCATAAGCTCCAAAACCTTCGAAGGTAGTAGAACATGAATTACATCAAGAGGAAGTTCATATGACAGCCATAGATCCTCAAGAGTCTATTGAGGATGCATTGAAGATGTTATCTATGGAATATATAGATTGAAATGAAGAAAAAAAGACAAGCATTAATGAAACTAAGGATGACAAAGGGAAATCTTTGGACATATAAGCTATTGACCCTTCGAAAAGGAAAGTAGAGACTACCCTTGTTCCAAAATCTAAGAATCCCACGGTGACCATTATGCCTCCCATGAAATAAGTCAATTTTTTAGTGAGGAAAATATTTTGTATGGGTCACCTATCCCTAAGTTGTACATTTATGAACCAAGAGTGGAAAATCTAGCCACTTATCACCCATGGGCCTTGGTCAAATCTACTAATATCCCTATGTAGTGAGAATGAAAACCATGGATTGTTGCTTAATAAGAATAAGACGTAAGAATATTGGCTACTTCAAGACATTCAACATACCAATCATAAATAGAGGTACCAATCCCACATATGACCCAATCCTATGTTGGATTTGAGTATGATCCAAAAACTACTAGCTTGTAGAGAGTGATAGAGAAAATGGTCATGATAGGAGGTGAAGAAATTTTGTATCAAAATATGAAGCCATTGATTGGTTTGACTTATAAGCAAGGATAGAGGGGCTTAGTGAAGATCCTATTTTTGAAGAATATTCTCTTGAATTAGTTCAAGCATATACATAATAGTTACAAGATGCTATCAAAGGGATAAAACAAAAAAAGAACTTATAGGAGCAATCCATTTTATCTCTTCCAAGAGATATGATAAATAAGTTTGAAACAACCATGTATGATCTATTCAAATCCTTGAAGATAATAAAATCCAAATAGGATTTGGTTGGCAAACAAGGTACCTTGGCTTTAAGCCAAGTTAGCTAATGGCAAGCTTACAATAATAAAGTAAAGGATTTGATCAATGTTCTAATAGAGGACCAAATCCCTGGGCTTAAGATAGTCATCGTAGCCCACTTGAATATGGCTATGGCCATATTGATAGAGAAAATTAGAGGTTTGAACAAATGGTCCAAGGAAATGGGATATCTTTCTAGTGATATCAAGCAATTGGAAAATAGGATAATACATATATTAAGGAGCCTAATCAAGGATAAAATTATGCTCAATCTTATGGGCTTGATAATAGATGATGAGTTCAAATGTAGAGCTACTTAGTTCATGTAGGAGGTGAAGAGTCAAAGCCAAGGAAAATCAGGGGCATACAATAAAAGGATTTTGGGTATAATCCTATCTACAGAGGATAATATAGTAGATGTAAGAAGCATCAAGGAAGATTTAGATAGGGTTGATAAGGACATCGAAGGAATAAAAGATAAATATACGTAAATTTTCATGGATCCCATCATCAAACTCAAGCTAATTGATGAGCAACATAATGAATGAATGAAGAACCTGTAGCAAAAACAAAGGACTACAATAATAAGTTCTTCTCAAAGTCAAATATGTTGAGTTTAGCATATTCTATTGTAACTAAACATTTATGTCATTTTGAAAAATGAATATTATTTTGTAAAAGTATTTGAATCTTATAAATTGCATTGCTTATAATTCAGTCTATTTAGAAAGTGTCTAATTCTATAAAGTTGTAAAGGGATAAATGTCCATGACACTTGTATAATTGTTATTTAATATGACTGGCCGACATACCTCCTTAGTCTTATATAAAATGTGTTTTTTCATTTGTAATTAAAGGAAGGAGTTTTTGAGCAAAAACTATTGTGTAAGCTTTGATTAATTAATACAAGCAAGTAATTTTGTAAAGATTGTCCATTATTTGTTTGTGTGTTTGCTATTATGGGTACTCTCTTAATTATCTATTTGGATTTTAAAATTTGAACTATTTTCATGGATTTTAGATGTATATTCTTGAATTTAGAGTTTTTAATTTGTGCTTATTCTAGATTTATTGAAAGATCTTAGATTCACTTCATTTTATTTTATTTTCTTGCAGATGTGCCAATGCAATTTGCTTGTAGGAGTAAACCTTTAAATTGAATCTAGTTCTTATTTACATTGTTTCTACTATCCTTAGATGTTTTCCTAATGTACATAGGATTATATATTTATCTATGTCATTTCATGTATTTGTTTAAGTGCATGTTTGGATGAAATCTAAACTTTGTCATAATGTCTAAACTAAAAATCAGATTACCTTCTTTCTGCCCTACCTTTCATTTGGCTCATTTTTTTTATCAGTTCACTTTAGTTTAGCTTTCATTATAAATATACATATTAGATTATATTTTAGATATTAAGTTTTTATCATAATTTACTATACTTATTTCAAATTATCTTCATACTTCACAAGAAGGCTTCAGACCAAGGTTGCTCCCAATGACTAGTTTTATTATCATTTTATGAAACAATTATATTGCTTTTCCACTATTCCATCAAAGATAGTAGGAATGTCACAACCAACAATAGATTTTTTTGATATAAAAATGAGAAGAGTATCTCTCAACACTATATAAACCCTATGATACACTTTTAGGCATGAACAAGCAGGTTTCACTAGCACTAGAAAGAGGGCCTTAGCTAAAGTTGTGTGAATTTGAAGTATCTTTTCTAATTCAGTGAATGTTGTTCAAATATTAGTTGATTATTTTCATATTTGTGTTATTATTATCTCAATTATGTAAATATCATTGATATCCATGGTTTTAGACTAGTATTTAGGCTCATTTAACTAAAGATAGTTATTCTTTGAAGATTTATGGTAAATATTTGTAAAGGTAGTTTAAGCTTTGTGAATATGATATGTTTGAGGTTAGTGGTAGCAATTTTTTTCATAGATTGATTAATTCTTTTAAAATTTAGGTTTATTTGAACTTAGAAGTGTAAAGATCATTTATAATCATCATTTTGGATACATATTTAAGATAATTCAGTTAAATATAGTTGTTATTTATAAGAGTTTGTGCAAATTTGCTTAACATACAAATATGATCATTGTTCTTTGCATAGATAAGGTTTACATGTCATATTTTGAACACGATTCAAAGTTTACAAGCTAGAACTGCCAAGAATTAGGACTAGGTCACATTCAAAGACAAGATTACCTTTGATTTCATTAGTAGTTCATAGGAAATCAAGAATAGATAAAGGTAAGTGTAGGTTTTATAAATCTCAACCTACTTCACCTATTCATGGTGCTTTTGTGTTCAATCCTTATCAATATATTGATTGATTAGGTGGATCTTCCATCAATGTGCTTAGTCAAGTACATGTCTTATCTAGAAATCTTGAGAAATATTTTCCTTCGTTCAATCTTAATGGTGTGGTTACTTCTAAAGAACATATTACAATCTTTAAATTTGCTTTAATATTGATGAATATTGTTCATGAAGATGTTGCATGTAGATTGTTTATTTTTACTTTTAATGATATAACATATGATTAGTTTCTCAACCTTCTTAAGAATAGAATCACTAGCTAGAATGATTTTAATAGTATTTTCATTGATCAATTAGGAAAAATCATCTATCCTTGTATCCTTTATCAATAATTCACTACTATGAAGATAGATTCAAGTGAAACCATTAGATATTTTAATTCCAGATTCCATAAGATGTTTAGTAAAACTATAGATCCTTATAGACATAATGAAGCTTTGGATTTAGATATTTTTAAGGATGATATATACTCCATGACTTCTACATTTTTGAAAATGTCTTTTAGAGTTATAAACATATTAGTTTTGGCCTATGATGAAGTTATGACAATAAGTGATCAAATAAAACCTCAGGGTCAGCTAGCATATGATTTCCCCAATGTCAATCCTAATCTACCTATGATAAATAACATTCCAAATGCTAATCACAACATGCTTTATTTGAAACAAACACTAGTATTGAATCAATTACCTTTGATTCATGCTCATCATAGTCAAAACCTAGGAGTTCTAAATAACACTACAAATGGATTTCATCCACAAGATCAAAGAGCTATGGTGCCAATAACTAACAGTACTCAAGTTCATAACTTAGAGGCACCTAAAAGTGAGAATGAATACATATGTAAGATGGTTCAAAAATTGAGTAATAATTTCCTTCAGTTGAAAAAATAAGTAGGTAATGCTAGGGAAAGATCCAACATAAATTACTCTTACCAGAGGTTCAAAATGCCTAAAAATATGTTTCAAAATAGTGGAAATAATAATAATAATAATAATAATAATAATAATAATAATAATAATAATAATAATAATAATAATAAACCATCTGCCAATAAAAACAATCCTAAGATAAACATATATGATGTAGATTTAACTGAATATTGTAGAGTGCATAACACTTCAAAGCATGGTGAATTGGATTGTATAGAATTTTTAAATGCTTTTGAGTTATTTCAATATGAATTAAATACATTTTAAGGTGGACCTAACAAAGATAATAATGCAATTAAATCTAGTTTTTCAAATTCATCTAAATATACTAATACAACTTTGATGGTGGAGATATTTGATTTTCCATTCCAAGATGAGAATGATCCTAAGGATACTACTGAAGAGATTCATGATTTTCAAAAATATCTAAAGAAGACTTATCCCCTAAGGAATAGGAAGTAGAAGAAACCATCAACAACTTTAAATCTACCAAATAACTTTGACACTCCTCCTGATCCTCAAGTAGACAATAATATAGAACCTCCAAAGGGAAGTACTCCTAGGAATAATGTTGATACATTTGGTTCTTTTAATATGAGTGGATATAATATAGTTAAGGATATGAAAAATATTAAAGCTAATATCAATTTACATTTATTGACCCAAATTAATGAACAAAGAGACTTATTTCTTGAATCTCTATCCAAGAATCCTAGTAAAAAACCAAAGGTTGCAAATGTCAATGTAGTTATGTATAAGAATAAAGTAAAAGTTGCACCTTTCTTGCTAACCATTAGATTTTTTGGTAAAAAATTGCATAATTATTTTCTAGATTCAGGTGCTTTTGCTAATATCTTGCTAAAATGTATTTGTGAAAACCTTGGTTTAACTTCAATTAAGTTTGATAGAGTAGTTACTAAATTAGACAAATCAAGAGTTAAAGTAATTGGCGAATTGTTGAATGTTCATATGTAGCTTTTTTTAGAGCCAAGAATACAATAATTTATATACATTCAAGTTGTGGACATTCTTAATACCTATGAAATACTAATACACATGGATTAGACCAAGTCTTTAAATGGGTACATGTCTATTAACTATTCTCATATGTCTCTTCCATGGAAGGATGTTCCCAATCAAATTTGAATTGAAAGAGAGCCAAAGATGAAACACATAATCACTGCGTAAAATGACTCAAATGAAAAGGTCAACATGGTCAATTCTGATTTAGGAGTTTACATTATTGACACTCCTAAGGATGTGACCATAAATATTTTCATGTTATGCCTAGAATGTGGAAATTATACTTTGATGGTGCTAGAAGTAAATATGGATTTGGATTAGGAATTGGTCTAATCAATCCCACTAGGAAAGAGTTTAATACTAATTATAGACTTTAGTTTGC
This sequence comes from Torreya grandis, assembly GCA_037957365.1. Lineage (NCBI taxonomy): Eukaryota > Viridiplantae > Streptophyta > Pinopsida > Cupressales > Taxaceae > Torreya > Torreya grandis. The sequence goes on along the minus strand of JARHVA010003813.1, from coordinate 71,903 downwards.
TTACACTAATAACTAGGTAGAGTATGAAGCTTTAATTTTAGGATTATAATTTGCTATCAAACACAAGGTTAAATAACTACTAGTGTATGGTGATTCTGAACTGGTGGTTAATCAAGATAGAAGTAAATACCAATGCAATTTATCTTATCTTAAGAATTACAAGTTTAGAGTGTGGGACTTGATAGAATACTTTGATGCATTTAACATTATTTTAACTCTTAGAGAAGAGAACAAGTTTACTGATGAACTAGCCTCAACTGCAACTAGTCTTATGGTAAATCAAGACTCTAAGCTTGGAAACCTTAGTATTGACTTGGTTCTATGTCTCTTAGTCCTTGATGATGTCAATCATTTGCAAGTAAATAATGATGATCAATAAATCATAGACTTCATGATCAACTTAGGAGTATTTGAGTCTCATATCATAAATAAGATCAATGAAAATACTCTTGATGATGACAAACATGATGACAAGGTGATTTAATTGAATGACAACAAAATTCCCAAAGGCATGACTAATTTAGAGAGATCATTTGATCAATATAAACTAGCTAAATATACAAAATTTCCTATAGTAAGTGGGAAGGACTATAATGTTGTTGACCTAAGAATTCAGGGTCAACTTCAACTAATAAATATTAGTACAACCTACACAAACGAAGAGCTGAAAAAGGCTAAAGAGTTGTTGACCAAGTACAAAGATGTTATAGCATGGTCTTATGATGACTTAAACATATTTTATCCTAGAGTCATTACCCATACCATTCTATTAAAATAAGCTTGTAAACCCTTTAAGAAAAAACAAAGACCTGTCAAACCTATTTTAAAACAATTAATCTATAAAGAGGTCAAGAAGATATTGGATGCAAAAATAGGTTTTCCCATTATACATTCTACCTAGGTAGCTAACTTAGTACCATTTAGAAAGAAGAATGGAGAAAATAAATTGTGCATACACTTTATAAATTTGAATAGAGCCTTTGAAAAGGATAAATATTCTTTACCCTCCCTCTACTGAGTCATTACAATTGTTAGTGGTTCTACTATGATATCTTTTCTTGATGGTTTTTCAAGTTATAATCAAGTACTTGTGAACAAGGAAGACAGGATGAAGATTGCATTCACAACTAAGTGGGGCACTTTTGCTTACAAGAGAATACCCTTTGGACTAATAAATGTAGGAGATATATTTTAAAGAGATATGGACCATGATTTTAAAGGTCTTATAGGTAAGTGCATTACTATCTATATAGATGATCTAACTACATTTTCTAAAAATAGGGAAGACCACATCATGCATTTACAACAAGTATTTGAACATCATATGAGGTATGAAATTTCTCTCAATCTAAAGAAAAGCATTTTTTGTGTTACAAAAGAGAAGTTACTATGAAATATTATAACCAAAGATGGGATTTATATAGACCCTAATAGAATTGATGCCAAATATAAAATAAAACCCCCTAACAGTTGAAAATAATTAAAGTCTTTATTTAAGGAAATTAATTTTATGAGAATGTTTATTTCTGGTTTTGTACAAATTGAGAAGCTACTTAATGAAATGTTAAATAAGGATGCCAAGGCCATATGGAATTAAGAGACAAGAAAATCCTTCAAGGACATTAAAGAAGTAATAGTATAGGTACCGATGTTGATAAATCTTGATTTCACAAATGATTTCTATCTCTATTCTTTTACTTCTGATCATATAGTAGTTACTATTTTAACTTAGAAAATAGATAAGTGTGATCACCCTATTGCATTTATGATCACTAATTTTATTAATTCTAAGTTAAAATATTATCTTATTGACAAATAAGAATTGAATTTAGTTAAGGTATTTAAGAGGTTTTTTACACTATATTATTAGGAATAAAGCGCATGCAATACTGCTAGACCCTGCCACTAAGCTTATCCTTAGTCAATGTGAACTAAGAGAGAGAAGAGGTAAATGCATGTCTATTATACAAGACTATGATATTTAAGTGAAAAATTTCAAGTTGGTTAGGTGTCAAGGATTGATTTAATTAATTTCTAACACCAATCCTAAAGTGAATGTCATGCAGGTGGACTAATAAAATTTTCAACCAAATGATTGGTATGATGCAATTATTCATCTTCTAATCAATGGTTCTTGTCATTAAGGATTGAATATAAAGAAAATGAGAGATTTGAGGCTTAATACAATAGATTTATTGATCAAGTATGGAGTAATATTTAGGAATAACTATGATTGTATTTACTTTAGGTGTGTTTTAAAATAAGAAACAACTGAGATCTTGAGTACTTTTCATGAAAAATTGGAAGTGAACACTCTTATGGAAAGAAAATAGCTCATAATATCCTAAGGGAAGGTTAATATTGGCCTAAAATCTTCAAATATACTCACAAACATGTTAGAGAGTGTCATCAGTGTCAGATTTCAACACAAAATAATCAAAAGTAGCAATCCCATTGAGACTAGTTATGATAGAAAAACTTTTTGCTCAATGGGGATAGGAATTGTAAGGGTCATCAACCCCAAATATTTAGATGGACATAAATATGTTTTAACTACTATTTATAATTGCATAAGATAGACAAAGATAGTGAAAACCAAGCAATGTAGAACTAAAGATGTGATCAATTTCTTAGAAGAAAACATTTGAACAAGATTTAGGACACCAATGTCATTAGTCTATGATAATGGATTAGCATTTATATATATTGAAATAATTGAGTGGGCCTATGATAACAATATAATTCTTAGGTTTTCATGAAACCATTAACCTCAAGGTAATGGAGTCTCAGAATCAACAAATAAAAACTTGATGAAAGCTATTAAAAAATCTACAACTAACAATTAAAGAACATGGCATAAATTGCTCAAATTTTCTCTATGGGTAGGTAGAACCAGAGTGAAGCAAGCATTGAAATCATCTCCATTTTTGATAGTATATCATCAAGATCCAATACTCCCTATTAATCTCAAGTTTCCAACCTACAAGTTCATGGAAGAGTATATGGATGAAGATCCATAATTTGATAATTCAAGGTTGATTGACATCATTCAAATAAAAGATGCAAGGGAAGAAGCAATTGCTAAGTTCAACCAACATCAAACCAAAGTCAAGAGATGGTTTGAAAAGCATTTAAATATTAAGGTTTTTAGGTAGGGAGACTTAGTTCTTCTTTTGGATAAAGACTCAAAACTAAAAGGAAAGCATGATAAATTCATTCCTTTATGGATTGGTCCATATCAAATTGTTGAGACATTGGGAGATAACACCTTCAAGTTAAATTTTTTTGAGGAAGTAAAGTTCACCTTTCCAACTAATGCGCAATACCTAAAACACTACTTCTCTATTGTCCCACCCCAAGTATTTATGGAGTAACTTATAACACTAGTTAGATTTAGTGTAGGTAGGCTTAGATTAGTTTCTTTATTTTCCTTATTTGTAAATAGTGTTTGTATATATTTGTTTACTTGTGATTTGTTTTGATTGTTGGTGTTTTTTTCTTTTATTTTGTTCCCTACATTCAATAAGTCTTTTTCAAGATAGTTTTTAAGCTCTAATACATGTATATTCTTAAAAGGAACTTCACAACTCAAAGATGCAGGTATGAACCTTAGACATCGGTTGATTATAAATTCTAGAGATTTGAGCCTGATGTTATGATTTTATGAAATTGGTGAGGATTGATATCTAGGTTAATTATTCCTTAAAATCCTAAACCTTGTTCTGATCTATGTTTTATCTAATAGGGATTACATATGTTGAGTGGAAGTTTGAATCATTAGAATAAATTCATGTTAGCACGTAAAGAATAATATTTCCTAGGATGAAGTTTATAACCAAGAATTATTATTTGAAGATCAAACATTTGAAAAATATCCTAAAACTTGGCTAATTCTAGTTCCCAGTCTTTGTTGAAAGCTAAATATAGTTGAAAAATACAAAAAATAAGAGATTTATTGAAAATTTGAAAGATTTCTAAGAAAAGGTGATTCTGATAACCTCCATAGGGGCTATGGATGCTTGGATGGCATTGAAGCAAGGCCTTTAGTGGAGCCAAAATTATCTATGTTAGGGCTATAGATGTCTAGTTGACAATAGAACAATGCCCAAGCTTTCCCTATTCTAAAAGCATGATTCTTAATAAATATCTAAATATGCTATAAGTTACTATTAATTATTAAAGTCATGAAATATGGAATTTTTTCTCTAAATCCCATGGAAATTAGTGAATGAATCAAAGAATAGACACAACATGACTAAGTTTTGATGTTTGAACCTAATTCTACATGTGTAAAAATTATTTCAATTATGAATTGATCTTAATGATGGTACTTGATCATGTGGAATGATTGGTCTGGTTATTAGTCTAAACCAAGAGTATCCGAGTTCTAACATTTTGCAATGTTTCCCCCATAATTCACCATTTATTGAGGTCAACATACCCTAATTTTTGAAAAATGAGGACCATTATATGAAATTTTGTAATTTTGTGCTTTGAATTGAAAATTACACTTAATCAAAGTTATTTATTTGAAGATCATCCACACTAATGGCTTGATTGACAATTTAGCATAATCTTCATTTGATTCTATCTAAATGTTGCTAGTGTTTGATTCTTATTTTCATGTTGCAGCTTTAATGGAGTCCCAATTGTGTGAATAGTATCTAAGGTTTCATACATTGATGCTAATTTGACCCTTTACTTTTATGAAACCTTGGTCATTTAATAAATAAATTAAATTTATGTTTAAATCATGTAAAAAAATTGGTCTAATATGTTTTAGCGTAGGTCCTTTTCAAATATATTCAAATTTACATGGGATCAAATTTACATGGGAACATTTTATTATGCCTTAGGCTTAGTTTAAATTTTATCCTAAAGTTATCATCGTGTTTATTAAAACAACTAAAACATTAGTCTAAAATTCTATGCTAAGTCCTTTATATCCTGAAACCTTACCTATTCTATTTTATTATTCATAAGGATTAATTAAATTCTAGGGAATTTTTATTAGTGTTTAAACTTAGTTTAAATTCTATCCTAAATTTCTAATCATATTTATTAACATGACCAAAACATTAGTATAAAAATTTATCCTAAATTTTATTTATATTATTGATCCCTTACTTTGTTTATTTCCTTTGCCTTCAAGAATGAATTAATGTAAAGATGCTAAGTGGCAATATCTTAGGAGCTCATAACAAAGATCAACAATCTACGGGCACAGTGGGAGTCAACAAGTCCAAAAAATTAATCAATAGTATGCATTAATATTGTAAAATCAAATATGATGGTGAGTGAGGGATAAAAACACCAAAGGATTATAAATTCACACGTGAGAGTGACAAGTGTCATGATATTGGAGGCAGGTCAAAGATACAACAACAAACAAAGTGTCAAATTGTCAAAAAACCTGTGAAGGATTACAAAAATGATAAGTGTCATGATCTCAGTGAGTGAATAAACAAATTAATTTTTTATATGAATAGGGATCTAAGAAATCAGTGATCCACATTCATTCATACATCTAGCAAATTGATAATACGAATGAAGGTAGACTTTTCAAAGGGCCCAAACTGAACACACTGGTGACACAAGTTATAATCATGATGAATTATATAGATATCAATGAATAATGTTAAATATTATAAATCAAGATCAATGGTGTGGAGTAGGTCAATAATTAAATAGTCCTAGATCTAATAAAATCTTTCCACATATCAAAAAAAACATTAAGCAATGGAGTGTGTTTGTAAGGTACATAGAGAGCCCACAGAGCTGCCAAGTGGCACACTCTTTGAAACTTAAATGGAAGATCAAAGGCCCATGATAGAGTTAAGGGTGCGAAGACTTTTAAAAAATCAATGGTGTGAAGTGATTGATCTTAAATATTGCATGAGGTAATGACATGTGTCTAAAAGTGATAAACAATCATTTTTTAAATAAATGAATAGTGTGACATGGCGATTCCATATAGGTAGAACTCACCAAATTGGGAGATCATGTAGAAACTATCACAACAAGGTATAAATGTTCAATCTAAATGCAAAATATATGTCATGAAGCTCACAGTTTGAACTTGATTACTGCCATTGAAATTATGTGCAAACCTTTTAAAAACCCTAGAGTGTATAGATTACCCCAATTATCTCTATTTTCACTACAATTGAGATGAGAGAATGTTTAATTATTTTCTGTAATTGGATAATTTGTTTAGGATCATAGTAATGGTGACCCATACACATATTTCAAAGGAAGATGTTGAGCTAAATCTAAAAATAGATGCAAAAGGATGTATGCTTAAGGAAACTAAGTTCATTACTACTACCTTGAACACAGGGGATAATAATTGGTCAAAATTGTTCTAGAGAATTCAGAACCAGGGAACTATGACTAGGGGAGAAGAGAAAATTCTCTCATAAAAGAGGCTATATGATGACATTGTAGTAATCTAGATGAATGGTCTACACTACACAACTGCAAAACTAGAGGTATTCCATTGCATTGATGTTCTTGCTCCCATTTTTAATGATGTTAAAATAGATAAAGGCATGTTGATTAAAGAAAACAATCACAATAATGTTGCTTAATTTTCCCCAATTGACTTTTAATCATAATAAAAGCTTCCTAAACTTGAGATTGATCCAACCTCTATGAATTCATGGGCCAAGTAACATAGATTTTTGAACAACCTAATTATGTGGTTAGAGTTTGGCAGCAAAGTCTTTTTAGACCTTAATAAGAAAGTCCTAATAAGTTAATCCAGACCAAGGGTTAGGATGGTAATGACAATGTTAAACAAATTGTATGCATGTGCAACCACAACATATGTTGATCCAATGTGGGTACCCATAGTATATTTCATAATTAAAAGGGCAATGTTTCCCCCACTAGGTGAGATAATTAGTATCTCTCTAAATAGACAAATATATGTAATTATACATAAGAAAAAAAATGAGTTTTCATGATGTCTCATCTCCTAGATCCCCTATGTGAAACAACAAAGATCCCCAATTAGAGAGAATGGTATCCAAATGGAACCCATACCATTTCTCAATATTATTCTAAGTTTCACATTTATAGATATAGGGATCCTATCTAATTTATTTATGATTATGTCTACCCAACATTGAGTGAAGTTATAATTGGTATCCCTATGTCTAGAATTAGTCTTTTGATCAATAAATTAGTTAAATTAATGGGGGATATATGGTTTTACCCTAACTACACTATCATAAGCATTGAGGGAACTCAAAATTCTCATATCAAGTTTTCAGTCCATGTTTTTGATAAGCTAGTAGGGCAAGAGGTGGCCTACTAATTGTTCCATGGTGTAGATGGCCTTCAAAAAACCAAAAGAAAGAGACTTCTTCACAATTTCCATATGAAAATTGAGGCAACATTAAAGCATATGTTATCTTTCAACCTACATATGGATGATCTTAGGCAATGATTCCCTTATGGGAAGGTGAAAGAGCATTTAAGAATAAAATCTATTTTAAATGTGCCTTATGAACATGACCCTAGTGCCTTTGATTTCATATACATTAAAGCATCCTCATACTTTGAAGTGACAAGAAGATTAAAAGAACATAAGACCTAAATCTAGATTATAAAGATATTAGAAGATGGATGATAGGTGGAAATTAGGCCCCAAGTAGTATCATCTGATAAGTGGTGAATCTTTAAGACTTCCATCAAACAATACACAAGCAAAGATAAAAATATAACATAAGACTAAAGAGAAGAGGCCAAAAGAAAGAAAGCCATGTGAGATTGCTTCTAATCCATCAGATCCAAAGCCTTATAAGGTAGAAAAACATGAATTAGATGAAGACAAAGTTCTTATGATAGCCATATATCCTCAAGATTCTATTGACGATGTATTGAAGTTGCTATCTATGACATATATAGATTTAGATGAAGAAGAGAAGACAAGTGTTGAAGAAACTATTGGTGTCCTAGATTGCACCCTTGTTGAGTAAGGGGATTGTTTAGATCTTCCTACTCAATTAGAGTCCAACATAGGAATGAACCTAAGCAATGGGTATCCTAAAACTTGGGTCAAAATTTTGGAGAAGGATGGATTCTTTATGGATATATCACCTAAACTAGACCTAAATTAACAACTGCCTGGAAAAGGGGAGAGAAGGTAAATATAATACATGAAATCATATAAAATAAGGTGATGCACAAGTAATTAAAAAAATTATATTTTTCACAAGACACGCTATAAGACATATTCAATACTAAATAAGATCAGTCTCACATAATTTTTTCACAATAAGGCATTGATCAACTATCAAACTAGAATGCGAGGGAAGATATCCACTTTCAAGTTAAATAAAAAACTATAAATTAAACCTATAATGACTTGCAAGAGATACCAAGCATTTCATGATGGTGGGAAAACATAGGCATAGACAAGGAAAAAACATTCACTCAACCATAGCAAATTAATTCATAGGACACACTTCAGTCTAGCTTACAAAATGATGGAATCTAGCCTTTATTGCATTAAAAGGTGTTAGAGTACAAAATTTGGCATAGCCTAAGTGATCCAAAGCATAAGAGTCTATTTCTATAAAAACTTTAGATATTTCTTTCTAAAATTTTTAGAGAGTTATACATGTGGTAGAAGTTGGAATGTATATATACAAAGGAAGAGAGGGTGAACTGTGATGTATTAACACAAGTTCAAGGATGTTGACCCATAACCTTATCAATAAGGAAAATACTATGTAAAAAAATTGAATGCTTGTTATCCTTATCCATCCACTTGGTATCCTTCTTATAACTCCATGTCATTATTTATCTGGTCTATTGATGATAACCATGTCTTGGAATTGATAAGATTATGCCACATCTGCTTTGGGTGGTCATTGGTACCTATTTATCAAAAATGTGACCCTAATGATGAGTGAGACACCTCTCCATGATCATGTTTACATCTATATTTACTCTAATATTAAACATAGGTCCATTATAGGTGAAAACCAATATAATTATTAGTTTTCACATGGTCATAGTATCCATGAAAACCTATAAATTTATTGATTGAGCTCTACAGTCACTAGTCCATCTTTGATATCTATATTAGGCCTTAAGAAACCTATTCTGCATCTAAATCCTAAAAGAGATGAGAAACTTATATATATATATATATATATATATATATATATATATATATATATACACACAAACATATATATATATATATATGAGGATCCTCTATCTATAAATAATGAACATTTCAATGGGATGACCCTACAATAGGGTTGATAGGTTCCAAGTTATCGACCAGAGGTCCTGTTTAAACTTAAATGGCAATGGAGCCTTATCCTTAACCATCTTTATTACATGACTACATGTCTTACTAAATGATCTCTAATGGTGATATGGGTCATTTAAAATTTTGCTGACCCACGTCAAGAAATAATTTGTTGACCTTAAATATAAGCTCTTTGGATTTTCCCTTTGTTCATTGGTTGTTGATTGCCAACTAAAACCATTTACATTATGCTCAGATGTCCTTAATTTCATTGGTCTTATAGATTCCTACTATCAAATCTTGAATGTTTGACCTTTTATGCACCATTGATCTCATTAGTATGAATGAATGTGGGCTATTTATTTCATGCCATGAAGATCCTTTGACATATTGACTTGATCGTGTACTGTTATATCAAGATGTATAAAGCGACATGAACCTTTAATCTCTCTAGGCCTACTTTCCTATCATTTCTTGTACACCATTGTATTATTGGTATGAATGAAATTTGATCATTGATCTATCTTGGACCCACCTTGTGTCAATCATTATGTACTATTAGATCTCTACTTGATGAACCCATACTATTAGATCTTGTCCAACCTGTAACCTTTTAAGGGATTTAACCCATGGACATTTTGATTTGTTTAACTCTAGCATGAACCATGATATCTCATATGTTAGTATATGAACTCATATAGAATGTTAGATCTTAATCAACTTTAAAACATTTAAGGACCTTTTGAACTAAAATGATTACTTTATGGAGCTCAAACTTGACACTTGCACAAAAATCTTATGTTACAGGTCCTTCTTTAAATGCTCATAATTTGAGCTAGGAAACTTGTACAAACTTGAAAATTTTAAGATATGATCTAGGCATGAAGAGATCCATGATGCTGAAACTATTTGGCTCATGTGTATTTTTGAGGTTCATTTATAAAATGCTCAAGTGAGTTGGTTTGTTCCTTTTTGGATGACATCTTGGCGATGGTCTATTTATTTAAACTTGCACAATGGATATTTTTCTCATTCTTTCAAGGCTTTGATGATTTTTCTAAGGCTTGTGTAACCTAGTTCATACTCCTTGAATGATTTAGACACCATGAAACTTTATTAAACCCTTCATATGCAATTATATACCTATCCCTTGAAGATTCAATTAAATCACACTTTAAGGCTGCATAAAGTGTTTCAAAATATTTGAAAAAGCTATATGATTTCCACTTGAGGTCTACCTACTCTTTGTGACATTGGGTCACTCTTCAATCAAGATCTTAATTGGATTATAGGATCTTGAACTAGGCACATTTTGGTATGTGGGCCAAACTTGGTCAACATCCTTGGTGACTTAGTTGGGAAACATGCCTTCTATGCTTGAGAATTCCAACTATCTCTATGACTCTTGGATAATTTACATAATACATGGACCATTTACATTAACTAGAAGACATCCTCTTAAATTCCAAAGATAAAGAATTCTAGAAAACAAGGAAAGAAGAAAAATTGAAAGGGAAACTAACCTAAAGAAGCAAAGATAACTAACCTATCTTAAAACTGTGCAAAAAAATCACTTATTTGGGATAAAATAAAAAGGAACTAATGTCTTAAAATAACACTTAGATAAAAACAAGATCAACTAACTATGTGTAGGGAAGTTAGCTTCCTTAATAGTAGTGCTTAAGATGTATCCCATTTACTGGTATAAGAAGGTCTTCACCATTCATCCTTATGAGTTGGAAAGCATTGTGAGGTTTGTAGCTGGAGATTATGTATGGATCAATCTAGAGAGAGTCAAATTTTTTGTGTGTTTCTAGCTTATCTCTATCCTCATCTCACTCGAGGAAAAAATCTCCTTGAATTTTTTTTGAAGAAGATCCTTTGTCAAAAAATATCTTTATCATTGCTTGATGGGCCTCATAACCAACATGGATTGATGTCTTATCTCTTATATCTCCATGAGATCAACATATTTTAATTCCATTGGCTCATTATCTAAAATCTCAAGTTGATGCATTAATTCCAAAGTAGGGAATTTAAGAGAAAAAAGCATTGTTACTTCCTTACCATATACTAGCTTGTATGGAGAATTGGCTATTGAGCTCTTATAGGTGATCCTATCAGCCCATAGAGTTGAATTTAATTTTAGATGCCATGACCTCTAATTGTCTTCAATAGTCCTCCTTATGATCTTCAAGAACTTCTTGTTAGTGGACTCAGCAAGGCCATTTTATTATGGATAATAGTTTGATGAGGTATTGTTAAAAAGTATATGTTGAACTCCCCACTAGCTGATCTTAGACCCATGAAAGACATAAAATTATCAGAACTAATAGTTAAAGGGACACCAAATCTAGTAAACAAACTTTCATAGAAGTCCAAAACATTAGTTTCATTGGCTTCTTTCAATTCCACTGCTTCTATCCATCTAGTAAAATAATATGTGGCAGTTAGGATCCACTTATGTTCTAAGCTTGAAAGGGGGATTTATGAGACCAATAAATTCCAATACCCATTGGACAAAGGGATGATTCAATAAAATTGGCTGGAGAGGTAAAGTTTCAAGCTTAACTTTTCTAATGAATAGAACACATTCTCTACATTTCCTAGTCCATGTATGACACTCACCTAATATCCTTGGCCAATAATACCCACCTATCATGATCTTATGGGCTATGATACTTGTTGAATGATGAATTCCACCATGTCCATCATGAAATTACTTCATTAGTCTTTGTGTTTGACCTAGTTCTATGTACCTTAGTAATATGCCATTGATATCTTTTTTGAACAAAACATTATCAATAAGAAGAAAATGAATTGAATGTGATCTAAAATATATTTTATTTGAAAGGGTTAGATGAGATGGATAAACACCATCTTGTAAGTATATTACCATATCTTGGAACAAACTAGAATATGAGGTCTGATTAATTGTAACTTCTTCATCATTTTACACCATAACCACCCCATTAGCCTCTTGCAAAGCTTAGGATAGATGTTCACAAAGTCCTCTATTTCTAAAAATATTTGTGACCTTGATCTCAACATTATATTGCATGACCTTGTTTATCCAACCAACTCTATTTCCATTTATATACTTATTCAAGAAGAAATCTTTGACACTTGGATGTGTAACCATCAAGTGTATCTTATTATTGGACAACAAATACCTATAGTTTTAAAGAAATCTTATAACAAAAAGTACATGCATCTCAATAAAAGAATACCTTGTTTCATATTCTTATAAGTCTTGAATGAAGAAGGTTATTAGCTATTATAAGGTTTCTTTATTGTACTATATGTGAATATCTAAGATAGTGTAAATATTAGTATAGGTGTAAAAGAAGAAATCCTTTGTGAAGTCAGGGTTTCAGAGTGTAGGAGTATTGGTTATAGCTTTCTTGATCTCTTAAAAACTTTTCACTCTTTATTTGGACTAGCTAAAACTTTGATCCTCCTTTACCATAGTTGTGAGTGGCCTAGCTAAAGTAGAAAAATTTAAAATGTATCTCCTTATGAAATTGATCTTGACTAAAAAACTTTAAAAGGCTTTCTTATGTTTAGGCAAGGAAAGTGCAAGAATTGAGTCTATCCTATTAGGATCTATTATTGTACCATGTTTTGAAATTACATGTCCAAGAATCATAATTTAATGAATAAAGAAAACATGCTTTTTGTGATTTAAAGACAACCCAAATTGTCTGCACCTTTTAAACACTTGTTTGAGGTGAATCAAATGCTCATATGCACTGTTAAAGAATATTATTATGTCATCTAGATAAATAAGTATAAACTTGTTAAGGAGACCTTGAAATTCCATGTACATAACTTTCTATAAATTTTCTCCCACATTAGATAAACCAAAAGGCATTTTTATATATGAAAATGTTCCCCACTTTGTGGTGAAGGTTGTTTTGAACTGGTCTTCTTCTTTGACCAAAATATGGTTATATCCACTATAGCCATCCATTAAGGAGAACCTTTCTAAGCCTACAACTAATTGTAAAATTTGCTCCATTGATGGTAATGGATAGTGGTTTTTAAGAGAGGCCTTGTTCAAGTCAAGGAAATCAACATAGTCTTATTTCACCATTATTTTTCTATAATAGAACAAGGTTTTCCACCCAAGTTGAGTGGTTAATTATAAATATTATAGCTAACTCAATGAGATTATAAAGTTCATCTCTCATAAAAGGTTGAAGCTTTGGGTTAATAGGCCTTTATATTTGTCTGACTGGCTTGGTATCATCCTCTAACTCAATGGTTTGTTGAGATAGACTTGGATCAAATCCTTTAAGGTCACTATGATACCATGTAAAGACATCTACAAAACTTGAACATAACTAAATAAAATTTTCCTTCTATGAATATGTGCAAACTTTCGTAACTTTAAGTTATTAACTATTGTAATCTCAATATTTGTATAGTGTTCTTCCTTGGTTGATAAAGAAAATTTTTATTTTCTCAATTCATCTTCTCTATGGAATCTATTTTCAAGGGTGACGAAGCCTTTAGGTAACTTCTTTGTCTTTATTTGTACAATCTGGTCACCATACTACTGCAAGTGTTTGTCTTGGTCTTTTGAGGAGAAATCAATTTCCTCTTGTAACATGACAATCTGATTATCATCTTAACATATTTGCCAATTATCATGGTTATTTGGGATATTAGGCCTTACAATCACCTTGATGTGTGATTAAACCTTTTCATTCTTTTTGTCTGTTGGGATATTGAACTGTGACCCAATGGAAACCAACATGTCTACATGTTTGTTCTTATTTCTTGATATGAAACAAATATTGAAATCTTTAAATTACTCAAGTAAGTCTCATACTCTATACTTTCAAGACTTAATAAATGGATTATTTCATATATTAAGTCCTCTTACTTAGTAAACTACCAGTTCACTATCACTAAAGACTTGTAAGGTACTGACCTTTATCTTTCTTGCCCATTGTAAACCATGCACTAGTGCTTCATACTCAATAACATTATTAGAAAAACCCAAATAAAACTTGAGAGAATAAAAATACCTTTGATTGGCTGGAGAAATTAACATCATTCCAACCCCAATTCCATATTTGTTCTTGGATCCATCAAAGTATAGTTGTCATAGGCCATCACTAGGTTGATCATATTTCATCAATGCTAGAAATGGTGTATTATTTTCATGAAACCAATAGACACCAAGTCTTTTTTATTAAATTAAATTGTATGGATAATGTCCATTTAAATTAGAGGCCCACTCATGAAATTAAATATATAGGACTCCATCTAGAGGTGACTCAGATTCCACCTCACTATTTTTTAGTACCTTGTCTAAGATAACATAATTAGTGTTCACCATACTTGGCATATATGGATCCAAATGAAATATTAAAATAGGTTCAAAACGTATTGTTACCTTGGTACCATAACTTGTCCTGAACATGAAATAGGTCTAATTAGTTGACAAATATCTTCCAAGGTTTAAAGTAAAGTCCTTTGACAAGCACATGGGAAAATATGTAGGCAAGTCCACTACTACTACATCTTGATGAATGGTAACATTGGGGAAAAAATGTAATTTCAATTTTAGATTCTTGATTATGCTTAATTTATTTGTTGGTGACCCATCTAATTTCAATACTCCCTTGGTATTTAGTTCATAAACAAGACCAAACTTGTCTGTAATTTGTTTGGGCATGATAGCGTAACTAGCTCTACTATACCATATAATTATGGAATAAAAAGTCACCAAATATTAAAGAGAAATAAAAGGGAGGGGTTTTTTTGACTTGAAATTAGTTTTTTCCACCTTTGTCATGTTATATACATATTGATCAGGTTGCTTGATTTTCTAGTTTGAACTAGCCGAAATAGTCTCTTGTTTCTCAACTAATTCTCTAGACACTTTGAGAGATGAAAGATCTTGAATGAGCATTTCTTTTCCTTTAATATCAATGGAATCCCACATGCTAATGCTAACATTTGGTTTCTTCATTTGATCTATTATTCTAAATGAGGCTCCATTGTGCTTTAGTTGTAACTTTTGAACCATTGGTTGTTATCTAATTAGAGGTATTTAGGGAACCTTCACTATCTCTAAATTTTGAATATTCTATGATATAAGAGCATTAAATTGATCCTTGACATTATTTAAAATAAAATTAGTAACACTAGAATCATTTTCACATCTTGAGTTTCCTTAATTGCTCTTCTTTTAACTCTAGTTAGAGCTACAAATTGATAATTTGTATTACTAGTTTCACCAACTTGATGGAATGAAATATGATCATCCAATTTCCAATTCACATTCATGGAATCAGACTACCCTAGAAATTTTTTAACCTCTCCTTGGAATGCCATCTTCATGTCTTGATACTAACCACCTTAAAGAGAGAACTCCTCCTGTGTCATTTATGGCATAGTAATATCTTTTGATATTAAGGCTTGGTTTTGAGTGTCATTTGGATTAAAAGGATGCCAAATTTAATCTTACATCAAGTTGTTTTTAGGAACCATAAATTTTAAACTAGAAGACACATTAGGATCAAGGGCTGCATATGGCTTAGTTTGGGTTATGGTTCTTTCATTTTGGTCAAGTTGCTTATTATCCTTGAAACCTTGATAGGGAGGTCTTTGGTTATTGGAGGATTTATAGATTTTATAGTTTTTATGTTGAGAAGGTATACATTAGTAATACTATCTCTTGAGTTAAACAATCTCATTCTCAAAATCTTGTAGCATACTTTTTAGATCTCCAATCTCACTAGTCTAATTAGAATGGGCTACAAATAGGGATTTTAAATATGGAATAAGATGTTGAAGAGTTGTAAATGATGTCATGGTGATGTCATAGATTTTTATAATTAATTGGATGAAGTACCTTGATAAGCTAAGTGAAAATGACAAACTGTGCAATGTGTTTTTTCTAGTATGCTTGAAGGATGATTGGTTGATCTTCAGTTTTTGCATGGTTAGAAATGTTCAAGGATGATTATGCTGATTTGAGGATGTAAAAGGGGACCCTAATATTTTATATATGCATTGAGTGCTTGTGTGCATAAGTGGAATTCATCTGGTAATACATAGTTTTCATCTAGACATTTTGGGTCTAGTGGCATAAAATCTAAGTAGGAAGTTTGCTAACATCACCATTACCACATGTGATTGAGTTAGGCAAAGTTGGTCATAGGATTGTGATAAAATTATTACCTATTTAATTTGTGATAAATTTTATATCATTCACCTAATTTCATCAAAATATACGTAAGTGCAAAGTTGGGCTCCTAGGTAGTTTGATAGTGTTCTCCCATACTTAGCCAAATTTGCATGAAGCAAGAAAGCACTAAGTAAGTAGTTTGGTGATGACATATATATAATATGTGGAATTTTAAATATAATTTAATAATATGGGTTTATTTAGTTTTATTCCTAGTTTAATTTCATTAAATTTTAGATCATTCACTAAAGCACATCAAAAGATATGCATGTTCAAAGTTGGCTTCCCAGATAATTTTTTGACATAGTTGGCTCTGTGGTAGAAAATTCAAAGTAAGCATTTTAATATAATTATATCTCACATGTGTAAGGGTTTAAGGATAATATTTTTTTATTTTTTTATTATAATATGTTATGAGATCATATGTTCCAAATTTGAGAACATGCGAGTGAGTGAAGCAAAAGATATGACTATGCAAAGTTGGCCTTCTACACAGATAAGAGAGGTTCTAATACTTTGTCATTTTTGCACAAGTTAAATTTTGAAAAACATAAAAGGAAAAACTACTCCAAGAAGTAAATAATAAATGAGATGGTTTCAAGTGTTCAATATTTAATGTTGAGTAGAGATAAAGATCAATCTTCTTCCACGGATCAATGGTGAATGGGTGATTGTACAGATAGAGATCAACAGTGCACATTAAAGTAAAAAGGTCAAAGTGACAAATATCTAGATTTTTTAAAGTTTATATAATATAAATGGTGTGTGTTTAATCTAAGTAGTGAGGACATGAGATACGAGCATGATGTTCAAGGTTTAACTGTGACTATTTACATTTGAATATTTGAATTTGCAAAGGAAAAACCAATGCTCTATATTTTGGCTATAAATTTTTATCCAAAATGAATTTGATCATGGTGTGAAAAATAAAAATTGTAGATGAATGCAAGTCACATATGGAAATATCGATTTGAATATCTGAATGTGTGTAAACACATAGTTATGATGGTCCAAGTTTGACTATGTGTTTGTGCTTATTCTACAAGTGATCCAAGAAGGATAGTTAAGATTTTGTATATGTTGTTTTGATGTTTCATGATGAATAAAATATTGGGTCATGTTGTAGACTCCATGAACACCATTTGTGTGTAGTATAAATGTTTGACCAATTGTATGTAGCATGAACAAAGGTGTATAAGTTGACTATGCATTTATTCATGGTAACTTTGTACACATAATGTTGATTGAGCTTGCATAAAAGAGTGAAATGATGTATGTTAGCATTTGATGATGACAAAGGGGTCATGTGAAGTGGACATATGCTTTTATAATTGGTCTTGTGTTCTTTTTTTTGTTCAATAAAGTGCTAAATGAGTGAATAGGTCTCCATGATGTCGATAAGAGTTACAAGGGCCTAATTGAAAGGTGCAAATGCTTAAGGGTGACCCATAGATCCCATGGCTGACCTATGAATATTTTATTGAGATGTGTATTCATATGATAGATGCTTTAAGGGTTAAGGCATGCATAATGGTTCATAAAGGTGTTAATAATCATGATTTTTCTATCTATAGTGAAACTAAATATGATGGTTTCTAGACTTGTGAGATATTTGAGAAAGGCTTGTGTGTGTGAATTATGGAGATAAGGAGTGGTATAGTGCCTAGTAGATGATTTGATAAGTGAATCAGATTGATGAATGTTTATATGACTTATAAGTCATAATTTTATTGGCATAATGGTGATCTTGTTATTTGAGTATGAATGAAGGTGAAGAGTGATAATCAGAGGTTCATCATCAGGTGTTGAAGACATCAATTCAAAGGTGAGTATGTTCATATGTTTTCTTATGGAAGATTAGTATCTAAGGGGGTTGAAACCTTCTTACAAAGCAAAACTTGCTAGAGGTCTAGTTATTGTAGTATCTCAACTAGATAGGTGTGGTAGTACTTTGTGGGATTATAGTCTCACTAAATAAGGGATTGTATTCCCTTGATCAATTTCATGTGGTTTAAAATGGTTATGTTTTTATAGGATAGAATTCAAATTTTAGGTTCTAATGGGTTTTCTCCCCTAAGAGGGTTTCCCACATATGCCATGTGTTATGTGATATCTTGCATTGTCTCTCTTGGTCATTTATATTAATGATATGTATGCTTCATGAATGCTTATGGTAATTGATTAAGAACTTGAAAGTGATTGAAATAGAAGTTGGATTATTTAGGCTCATTGATTCACCCCCTACTCCCTCAGTGATTGTACCTCTAACAATTGGTATCAAAGTAGGTACTTCATGCAAATTTTAACCACTTTAAGGTGATCAAAGGTAAAATAGTTGAAAAATAGATTGTGTCTTATCTTCAAGATAATCTAGTATGTGTTTTATCAGAAGTTAATGGTGTGAAGACACAAATGCAAAATCTAGAGGCAATAGTCAAGAATCTATAGGTCATGTTTAATAAAGATCTTAATCAAAGAATGAAACAATTAAAAATTAAAGTCATGACTTACTTAGATTTACTTTTATCCAAGGAGGAAAGGGATTTCATATCAACCAAAAGGGTCAAGAATGAAAATTCCTGGATCAATAATAATCAAGGAAAAGTGAGGTCAAATATAAACAATGTTTTCAATGGGTATTTCTTCTCCTGCAATCATTTTGGTCATAGATATAGAGTATGTTCTCTCTAATCAAAGATAGAAAAGAATATCATATGATAAAATTGTAACCAACAATGTCATATAGCTAAAAATTGCAAAAGAGCTTTTTGGGAAAAAGATATACAAGTCATTGACACTCTCCAATGGCTCAGGGAGACTAAGTCTAAAGAAGAAAAGAAATAAAATAGAAGTAGATCATGAAAGGAAGAGTCATTGTTTGTTCAAGAATCCTTGCATACTCAATAAGATGAGAACAAGAGATGGTTCATAGATAGTATATTCTCAAATCATGACACTGTGAGTTTAGACAATGGTCATACTAGGACTGAGGATGTCTTATATGTAGAAGGTTTGAAACATAATATTTTAAGTGAGCCAAATGTGTAAGAAAGGAAATATTTAATGGGAAATAAAAAGCCAAAATATATCAAAGTAGTTGTAAATGTTCATAAAATAGATAACAACATGTATGTATTCCATGAATGTAGGAAGTAAGAGTGCTTCATATGTCAATCGGAAGAAAGTTGGCTTTGGCATAGAAGGCTTGGACATATAAATTTTGATAATATGATAAAAATTAGTTCAAAGGGGTTTGTAAGGCATATGCCTAAGATTTTTAAGATTTCTCATTCTCTCTATAAGGCATGCATTCATGGGAAGCAAACCAAGAGAAGATACAAAACCAAGGAATTCTCCACTATAGAGCCATTGGAGTTGATCCACACTGACCTATGTGGACCTATGAGAAGTCAAAGTGTTCAAGTTAATAGATACTTTATGATTCTCATTGATGATTTTACTAGGATGACTTGGATATTATTTCTTAAAAAAAATAAAAAGCTTTTGTAAAATTTGTGGCATTCAAAGCTTTTATGAAAAATGATAAAGGTTCAAGGATCCAGTGTGTGATATCAGATACATGAGGTGTGTTTTGGTCTCATAAGTTTGATGATTTTTTTGAAGAACATTGGATAATAATATAATATTATATTACTAGAACACCACAACAGAATGGTGTGGTTGAAAGGAAGAATAGGATTGTTGTTGAGATGGGTAGAACCATGATTCAATATGCAAAATTATCAGATAGATACTAGGAAGAGGTATCCAACACTTCAATTTACATCCTAAACAAGTGTTAAATCAGATTAAATGGTGATAAAACTCATTATGAGTTATGAAAGAATAGAGAAACCAATGTACACCATTTTAGTGTGTTTAGAAGTAAGTGCTTCATCAAAAGATATGATGAAAATATTTGTAGATTTGATTCATGGTCTGATGAGGGCATCTTTTTAGGTTACCCTTCTATTAGTATAACCTATAGTTCATTTAACAGGAAACTTCACAAGATTGTTCAAAATTCAAATGTAAGGGTAGATGAGACAAGTAGAGTCAATAATATAAAAGTATAGGTAAGTGACTCAATTTAGAACTTTGTTGTAAACAATAATGAGTTATTTGTTCAAGTAGATGATGAAGACAAAGAGGAAGAAAGACAAGATTATAAAGATCCATCTAGTAGAATTAAAAAATACCATCCAATCTCTCATATTATTGGAAATGTTGGTGATTTTTTTTAAACTAGAACGATAATGTTGATCAATAAAAATTAATAAGAATCAGCTCTGTTATCCATGATTAAACTCAAAACATTCATGGAAGCTAGAATAGATGAAGTTTAGAATAATTAAATAGATGAAGAAATTGATCAAATAGAAAATAATGAAACATGGGACTTAGTTCCTAAGGTAAAAGATAAAAATATGATAGGTACCAAGTGGGTTTTCAAAAACAAGATGAATGAGAAAGGAAAAGTCATAAGGAACAAGGCTAGATTGGTTTGTAAAGGATATGCTCAGGTTGAAGGAATATATTTTGATGAGACTTTTGCTCCTGTGGCAAGAATGAAAGCAATTAGAAATTTCTCGACATACGCTAGTTTCAAAGGCTTTAAGGTATATCAAATGGATGCAAATTCTACATTCTTAAATGGAAATTTAGAAGAAGTCTATATTGATTTACTTGAAGGATACTTCATGTCAAGTAATCAAGAATTTGTGTGAAAATTGAAAAAGGATCTTTATGTTCTTAAACAAGCTCCTAGAGCTTGGTTGACATGTTAGATAAGTATGTTTTATAGTTAATGTTTTAAAAATGGGGTAGTTTATAGTAATTTATACGTTAACATAAAAGACACTCATCAATTGATGGTGGTTGTATATGTTGATGACATAGTTTTTAGATCTAGCAATGATAATATAAGTAGAGAATTTACAAATACCAAGAGGACTAAGTTTGAAATATCAATTTTGGGAGAACTTTATTTCTTCTTAGGATTATAGATTAGTCAACTTGATGTTGAGATATTCATTTGACAAGCTAAATACATCAAGGATATGCTAAATAAGCTTGACATGATGGATTGTAAATAGATGGGTAATCTAATGGTCATAGGAGGAAAATTAAGTAAACTAGATGACTCACCAAAAGTTGATCAAACTTTGTATAGATCCATGATTGGAAGTCTTTTGTACTCTACTACTTCTAGGCCTAATATCATACAAGCAGTTGGTCTTGTAGGAAGACTCTACGATGATATAAGAGAATCTCACTTGAAATAAGTCAAAAGGATTTTTAGGTATCTCAAAGACACCATAAATTATTATTTATGGTATCCAAGAGTAAGGAATTCACTTTGAAATCATATACTAATGCAAATTGGGAAAGATGTGTGGATGATAGGAGGAGTACTAGTGGTGGGTTATTCTTCATGGGTGAATGCTTGGGGTCTTGGCTAAGCAATAAGAAAGCCTTAGTGTCTCTACCAACTATAAAATATGTGTATATAGTAGTTGATTCTTGTTGCATGTGAGTCATATGGATGAAACAAACTTTGGAAGATCATAAGGTAAAACAAAATGGACCTTGTCCTATCTATTGTGATAACACTAGTGTGATTAGTATCTCAAAGAATCATATTATGCATTCAAAAAATTAAAAAATTCCTATTAGATATCATTTCTTGAGAGAACAAGTGAGTAATCTAAGTGTTAATTTGGAGTATATGCCTAGAAAAGAGCAACTTGCAGATATTATGACCAAACAATTATCAAAATATACATTTGAGTATCTAACATAAAGTTTGGGTGTCATATATTTTTCTGTGAATCAATAGAATGTCTTTTGGTTAACAAAGAGCAACAAGTTCATGAGCATTGCTCCAGAGGTGGCTTGAGAGAGAAGGCTAGTAAGTTGTGTGGTGGTTATTCATGTTGTTTGGAGATCTAAATATGATCAAGATGTGAAATGGATAAAAAATATTAGGGGAAGTCCCTCTCAGATGCTTCTTGGTAAGTTACATCAAATTCTAGTGTTTTTGTGTGTTGTTTCTTCATTAACTACAGGTTTTGGTTGAAGAGAGTGTTACCATGGAGCAAGAGGATGTTTTGCATGGAAAGAAGAGGTAGGCTCAAGGTAAGGGATATTTTGTATCATATTTATAAGGTGGTACTTTCCTATTGGTATTATTTTCAAGTCCTCAATATCAATTGGTGCCCACTTTATCATTGTGTCAAAGGGGGAGAAAGTTCCTATTGTGAGAGTGCTTGAAGAGAGAGAAGGAAGGTGAGATGTATATTTCTATACATGATGGCTATTGAAATCAATGACAAAAGGGGATATTATTGGATTGTTTTTAATGATGCTATGGTGATGTCATGGAAGTTTCCATGTAAGTGGATGAAGTACCTTGATAGTCTAAGTGACAATGACAAAGTGTGTAATGTGCTTGTTCTAGTATGCTTAGTTGATCTTCAATTTTATCATGGTTAGAGATATTTAGGGATCATTATGGTGATTTGAGGATGTGAAATGGGTACATACATTGTTTTTTATTCATTTATTACTTGTGTGAATAAGTGGAATTCATCTAGTAATTCGTAAATTTCATTTAGACATTTTGGGTCTAGTGGCAAAAAATTTGAGTAGGTAGTTTACTGATGTCACCATTGCCACATGTGAATGAGTAAAGGGGATTTGGTCATATGGTTGTGAAAAAATTAGTTCCTAGTTTATTTTTATAAATTTTAGACCATGATTTGAATCACATCAAAATATATGTAAGTGTAAATTTGGGCTCCTAGGTAGCAAGAAAGAGCCATGTAAGTAGTTTGATGATGGAATATCTCACATGTGTATATTTTTAAGGAGAAGTTTATAATATAGGTTTGTTAATTTTTTTTCATAGTTTATTTTTTATAAATTTTAGATCATGCACCAAATCACATCAAAAGATAGGCATGTTCAAAGTTGGCCTCCCAGACAAGTTTTTGACATAGTTGGCTTTGTGGCAAAAAAATATGAGTGAGAATTTTAATATATTTATATCTCACATGTGTGAGGGTTCTAGGATCAGATTTTTAATTTTTGGATTATCCTATGTGAGGATATCATATGTTCCAAATTTGATAACATGTATGTGAGCGAAGCAAAAGATATGACTGTGAAAAATTGGCCTTTCAGGCAGATAAGAAAGGTTCCCATAGTCATTTTTGCACAAGTTCAAGTTCGAGAAACATCAATAGAGCGCATTTACATAAGAAGTTAATAAAAAAATTATATGGTGCCAAGTGTTTAATGTTTAACATAGAGTAGAGATAAATATCAAGCTTTTTCCATGGATCCATGGTGAGCAGGTGATCATACAAATAAAGATCAACAATGCACATTCAAGATAAGAGGTCAAAGTGACAACTACCTAACTTTGTTAAATTTTATAGAAGATAGAAAGTGCATGTTTAGTTTGAGAAATGAGGACATGATATGCAAGCATGGTGTTCAAGGTTTAACTGTGAACATTTATATTTGAATATTTAAATTTACAAAGGAAAAACTAGTGCTATGTATTTTGGATATAACTTTTGATTCAGAATGAATTTGATCATGGTGTAAAAAGTGAAATTGTAGAAGAATCCAAGGCACATATGGAAATATATATTCAAATATTTTAAAGTGTGTATAGATATAATTATGAAGGCCCAATGTTGATTGTGTGTTCATTCTTATTTTGCAAGTGATTTGAGAAGGATAATTGATCTTGTGTAAATGTTGTTTTGATGTTTCATAATGAATTAGTTATTGGATAATGTTGTAGACTCTATGTTCATTATTAAGGTTTGAAAAATACTATGAATCATGAAAAAAGGTGTAGAAGTCAATTGAGTATTTTATCATGGTAACTGTGTATATAAAATGTTGATTGAGCTTGCAGAAAAGAGTGCAATGATGTATGTAAGAATTTGAGGAAGAAAAAAGGGTCATGTGGGGTGGACCAATGCTTTTGGAAGTGGTTTTTTCATGAAGTGATAAATGGGTGAATAGGTCTCTATGAGACCTATAAGAGCTATAAGGTCTTAATTTAAAGGTGTAGCTACTTAAGGGTGACCCATAGATTCTATGGCTAACCTATGAAGATTATATTGAGTTGTGTATTCATATTATAGATGAATTAAGGGTTAAGGAATTCCTAATGGCTGACTAAGGTCTTAATAATCTTGATTGATCTATTTATAGTAAAACTAAATATGATGGTTTATAGAATTGTAAGAGATTTGAGAAAGGTTTGTGTGTGTGAATTGTAGAGTGAAGGAAAGGTAGTGTAATCAGTAGATGAGTTGATAGGAAGATTATATTGAAGACTATTTTTATGACCTATACATCATAATTATGTTGGTAGAATTGCAATCTTGCTATTTGATTATGAGCAAAGGTAAAGAGTGATAATTAGAGGTCCAACATCAAGTGTTGAAGACATCAGTTCAAATGTGAGTGTGTTCATAGGTGCTGTTGTGGAAGCTCATCATCTCAGTAGGTTACAACCTCCTTACAAGGTAAAACTTGTTAAAGGTCTAGTTATTATGGTAACTCATCTAGACAAGTGTGGTATCACCTTATGGGATTATAGTCTCACTAAATAATGGATTGTAGTTCCTTGATTAGTTGTAGATTATCTAAATTGGTTCTTTTTATTATAGGATAGTAGTCCAATTTAAGGTTCCAATGGGTTTTCTCCCCCAAGAAGGTTTCCCACATATGTCATGTGTTATGTGATTGATCTTGCATTGTTTCTCTTGATCATTTATATGAATAATGTGTATGCTTCATGAATGCTTATGATAACTAATTAAGAACTTGAATGTGATTGAAATTGAATTTGGATTATTTGGGTTCATTGATTCACCTTCCTATCTCAGTGATTGTACAGATAGAATCTAAAGAATTTGAGGAGAAGGAACAAGTTGCAGTTCTAGGAATATGGGCATTAAAAGACTTGAAATAAGTTTACTATCTTGTATCAAGATATTTTATACTCTTATTTAAAATTCATAGGTATTTAGCAAAGTGTTACCACCCATAGACTATATCATGACACTTATATTAGAAATGAGGGCCTTTAGATGGTACAAAAATGCATACTCTAGAGATGGTCTAACCAATGCAGGGATTTTGGTCCATACCTTTTGGAATCTAAGGCTAAAATAAGACATGAAATTATAGGGATACCTTTGTATGGTAGTTAGTTATTTAACCAAATATAAATGATCGTACTTGTCTTTAAACTATTTGACTAAAGCTGTACCTAAATCATCCCAAGTGGCAATGGAGGTCAAAGGAAGATTTTTATACCATTGCAATGTTGTTCCCTTAAAGGAGGTATCAAGTAGTTTGATATCCACATTATCTTGAACAATATTATGAATAGAACATAGGTTGGTGACATCTTGGATGTGCTCAATATTAGTAGTTTTATCTCATTCTCCTAAAAAGAAAGGGATACATTTTAAGGTAGATATATGGATGTCATCATATTGGGCCAAATTTATGGGATTAACCATATTAAATGGAATAAACACTTGATTCCTGACTATCATTTGGGTAAAAGGGATTTGGATTATTAGGATAATAACTTGGACTAAAAAAATAAGATGACTAGGAGATGAAAATTTATTTTGAGGATAAGCTCTAGTCTTATTAAATCTTGTTTTTTTATAAGTAGAAGGTAGTTCAATGAATTAAAAAGGAATACATTTATTTGATGGCCTTGTTTTAACCTTTCGTACAAAAATGATTATCAAAAACATGTTATGAGATCTATAACTTGAGGGATATTCAAATTTTGATGATGGTAGATGTCTCCTTATTGAAATCTCTTCTTCTCAATCTTAAAATTTTAATTATGCCAAGGCAACTTTGAGTCCCATTGGGAATACTAGAACTATTGGTGTCCTAGATTACACCCTTACTGAATAAGGGGATTGATCAGATATTACTACTCAAATGTATTCCAACATGGAAATGACTATAGGATGTAGGTATCTTAAAACTTGGGTCAAACCTCTAGAAAAGGTTGGCTTCCTTCTGGATCTATCACCTTAACTAGACCTAAATTAATAACTACTTAGAAAAGGGGAGAGAGGGTAAAACTAATTCAAAAATTCATATAAAATGAAGTGATGCACCAGCAATTAGAACACTTATACTTTTCACAAGACACATTTGAGACACATTCAAGACCAAAGAAGATCAGTCTCACATAAGTATTTCATAATAAGGCATTAATCAGCTATCAAACTAGCATGAGAGGGAAGATATCCACTTTCAATCTAAACAACAAACTATAAGTTAAACTTACAATGACTTGTGAGATATACCAAGAATTTTATGAAGGTGAGAAAACTCATCCATAGATAAGGAACATACACTGACTTAACCATAGTACATGAATTCATAGAACACACTTCAATCTAGCTTGTAAAATTATGGAATTCAATCTTTATTGCATCAAAAGGTGTTATAATACAAAATTTGGCACAACCCAAGTGAGCCAAATCATAAGAGTCTATTTCTATAAAAAATGTTAGAGATTTGTTTCTAAAACTTTTAGATATTTCTACATGTGGTAGAAGTTAGAATATATAGAAAAAGGAAAAAGAGAGGGAACAATGATGTATCAGAACAAGTTTGAAGATGCTGACTCATGACCTTATCAATAAGGAACAAATTTTGTAAAAGAATTGAATGCTCATTATATTTATCCATCCAAATGGTGTCCTTCTTGGAACTCCATGTCATTATCTATCTCTTCATTTGATGAGGATCATGTCTTGGAATTGATAGAATTATGCCACATCTACTTTGGGTGGCCATTGGTACCTGTTTATCCAAAATATAATCCTAATGATGAGTGAAACACCTCTATATGATCATGCTTACATCTATATTTGATCCAATATTGAACATAGGTTAATTATAGGTGGAAACCAACCTAATTATTGGTTTTCACATAGTCACAGTATCCATGGAAACCTATAAATTACTTGACTGAGATCTATAATCACTAGTCCATC
Source organism: Torreya grandis (assembly GCA_037957365.1). NCBI lineage: Eukaryota > Viridiplantae > Streptophyta > Pinopsida > Cupressales > Taxaceae > Torreya > Torreya grandis. The sequence goes on along the minus strand of JARHVA010003813.1, from coordinate 44,356 downwards.
TTTGATTTCTATATTAGGCCATAAGAGACCTATTTTACATATAAAACCTATGAGAGCCATGAATCTACTGTACATGAGGATCCTCTAACTAAAATAAATGAAAATGTCAATAAAATGACACTACAATAGGGTTGATATGTTTTAAGTTATTGACTAGAGGTCATATTTAAACTTTAATAGCAATGGATCCTTATCCTCAACCATATTACTTGCATGACTACATCTACTATTGACTAAGCTCTAATGGTGATATGGGTCCTTTAATATTTTTCATTCCTAGGTTGAGAACTAGTTTGTTGACCTTAAATGGAAGCTCTTTGTATTTACCATTTGTTCATTGGTTATCAATTGCCAACTCAAACCATTTACATTATGCCCAAACATCCTTACTTTCACTAGTCTCATAGATTCCCACTATCTGATCTTGACATTTTAACCTCCTACACACCATTGATCTCCTTGGTATGAAAGAATGTGGTCCATTGATTTCTTACCATGAAGATCATTTGACATGTTGACTCGATCGTGCACCATTGGATCAAGATATATGAAGCAATATAAGACTTTGATCAATCTGGACCCACTTTTCTATTAGTTCCCATGCACCATTAAATAATTAGTATAAATGAATGATGATAGTTGATCTATCTTAAACCCACCTTATTATTAGTCATCACACACTATTGGATCTCTACTCGATGAACCCACACTGTTAGATCTTGCCCAACCTAGAACCTTTTAAGGGATTTAACCCAAGGACCTTTTGACTCATTTGATTCTAGCACAAAACATTATTTCTCATGTGTCAATATGAGAGCTCACATAGACTATTAGATATTGATCAACTTTAAACCTTTTAAGGACCTTTTAAACCCAAATGGTTAATTTATAGAGCTCAAACTTGACACTTGTGCTAACTTCTTATGTTACAGATCCATATTTTAACACTCATAACTTGAGCTAAAAAACTCATGTGGACTTGAAAATTTTAAGATATGATCTAGGAATGAAGAGATCCATGACATTGAAAATATTTGGCTCATTTGGATTTTTAAGGTGCATTTATAAAATTCTCTTGTGATCTAGTTAATTTATTTTTGGATGACGTCCTGGTGATGGTCTATCTCTTTGAACTTGCATAGTCCATATTTTTCTCATTCTTTCAAGGCCCCGATGATTTTTCTAAGGTTTGTAAAACCTTGTTCATATTATTTGAATGATTTAGACACCATGAAACTTATTTGGGCCCTTCATCTATAATTGTAGACCTGTCCCTTGAAGATTTAATTAAATCACACTTTAATCTTGATTAAAGTGTTTCAAATGATTTTCAAAAGCTATATAATCTCAAGTTGAGGCCTGCCTACTCCTTGTGACATTAGGTCACTCTTAAATCATCTTAATCAGATTATGAGATCTTGGACTAGGTACATTTTGGTATATAGGACAAATTTGGTCAACAAAATCTAAAGATGAAAAAGGGAAATATTTGGACTTAGTAGTTGTTGACCTTTCAAAGAGGAAAGTAGAGACTACCCTTATTCCAAAAGATAAAAAGCCCAAGGTGACAATCACTCCTCCCATGAAATAAGTCAATTTTTTTAGTGAATAAAATATTTTGGATGGGCCACCTATCCTTAAGTGGTTCATTAATGAACCAAGAGTGGAAAATCTACCCACTTATCACCCATGGGCATTGGTCAAAGCTACTAATATCCATGTGTAGCAAGAATTAAAACCATGGATTGTTGATTTTTAAGAAGAGGAGGTAATAAGATTGGCTACTTCAAGCCATTCAAAAGACCAATTAGAAATGGAGGTCCCAATCCCACATGTGACCTAATCCTCAGTTGGAGTCAAGTTTGATTCAACAACTACTAGCTTGCAGAGAGTAATAGGGTTCTAAGTTTTAATATAGTGATCAAAGAGTTAAATGAAAATTTTTACTTGAGTGGGGTTTTTCCAAACCTATGTGTCCATGTCAGTGACATTATTAAACCATATAAATCCATGGATATGTGTAGATATTTATATCTTGTGCTTTATACATGTACATGAAAATAATATATGAAATATATCTTTTAAGGGATGTTTTTCTATATTGAGAGTAATATAACATTGTTTTAATTTTAGTACCTCTAGTAGTAATCCTTTCTCATAATGTGTTTTTTTATAATTTATTCGTAGAATATTAAAAATATTTTATCCATGTATTAAAATGTAAGATGTGTGCTTGTAATAATGTTCATATTTAATTGATGATAGGTATTAAAAAGGAGTGTTGGAGGTGCCCTTGATATGATTTTATGTGGATATAGCCACATAGTGTCAACCTCACTTAAGGCAAAAAATAATGTGTAGCATCCCAATTGAATGATCACATATATTAATTAATTTATGAATTTGGACCAAGTCAACATGTGACTCAAAGCCCAAATCCAAAATCCATTAGCTGATATGTAATACTTGCCTCATGCAAGTATTTTAAGTGTTGGTGTGAGTCTAAAATTATTGTTAATAAGTTCTCCTCAAGTTTTTATCATAAAGAATACAGATGTTCCCTCTCTATCTTTGAAATTTTTTATCTTTCAAGAAGTATTGGAATTAGGAACGGCTACCAAATTAGTTTTCCTGATATCGAAACAAGTGCATTGCATAATCATGTAATTATAATTTTTTGGTGTATGTATTTTTGTAACATGGCAACTCATATTATAAAAAGGAAGGAAATTCCTTAGAAAACAAAACATCTATGTTGTATTCATTAATGGGAAAGCTATTTATATTTTCAAAATCAATTACTTATGAAAGTTCACCATTGGCATTATCCAAATAATTTCCTAGTCATTCAACTTCTCCTTGTGTATTTGAAAGTGATGCCACAAAATATGATATTTAATGATCATGTGAATTTTGATGTATATTTGTTTCTTCATCTAGGTATAGATCTTTGATTTTCATGCTTGTAATACCCATAGTGATATGGTAAAGGATGGAGTAGATATTAGAGGTTAAGATGGCAATGCATAAAGTGCATGAGAACTAGTTTCAATTTCTTCATAATAAGGGCGATTTAAAAAAAATATATTACATGCATTTTATGACACACAATATACTTACAAATAAGTAATATGGTTTATTTCCATCTCCAATTCTAATTAACACTAAGATATATAGATGCTTGGCTTGATTTGGTAGGTATTTAACAATACAAGATATATCATAGGGGAGAAGTTGATAGTTTGACCATTATATTTGATATGTCCACCATGTGCATGGGTCACTTGTAATATTGGATTTAATTGTGCAATGATAATTAATTCAACTTGAATGCTATCAGATAGTATCTTAGGATGTATACCTAGGTCCATATTATTAAATTCATATAGTCAATGAAAATCCATATCTTCAAATGCACATGCAATAAGTATGTTGACCATTTGAAATATTTGTTTGAATCCATGGATATAATTCATTGCAAATAAATCATGCATGTGTCAAGGAAATATGGTATATCCTTTCAAAAAGCATCTCATAAATTTAAACATTATTATAGTAAAACAATGTTTGGTTGATGATATATTCTTCTACATGATAATGAAGTTGACAGTGTTTATTGATGTGTTCCTTTTGTACATCATAAGATAAATAATATTTTTATTTTTATTTTTATACATTTTTCATAACTATCCACAATAATTATGGATTGAAAATTATATTTTTTATTATAACGAGTGCTATATAAAGGATTAGAATTTGTATACAAACATAATACATAGCGAAAATATATTACCACATTGGAAGTATATCGATATAAAAATAAATTATTTGTATATAGTATGGAGAGTGAAACTATAACAATTAAAACATTTATGTAGTGAAAGACATTCAAGTTTCACGTGTTTGATATTTATAAGTACATATATTTACTAATCTACATCGAATACATTAAGCAAATTAAAATTTTGTGATGGAGAATTGTATATTCTTGCACTTATTATAGCACATTGGATATGTTTCTTGTCATTGTAAAGCATTTTTTTGGTCGGCAATGTGATGTGGTACTTGCATAAGAGAACTCTTTTAACAATATCTATAACCTTTTGAATGATGATGGTTTCATTTTTACATTATGTAATATGATGACCATAATTACACTAACAAAATATTCAAATTAAGTGGTCCATATTGTTCCAGTGGTTTAATCTACTATGAAATTTAATGCATATTTATATTCAAATCTGCTAATTCTATGTTACATTTGTGATAATGCCAAGAAGTGTCAGCGTTTTGAATCAGTTTTGCTTAGATTATTTATTTATATGTAAATCAATTTAATAAATGTGTTTTTTATTTGTTATTGTGATGTTGATGACCATCACATTATCTAAAAATAAACCTGATTCACCAATAATACTTGAATTATAGATGTATAATTGTTGTTTTCTTATCAATATATACTTTAATTGACGATGTCAACATTTCCACACCATATTATTCATACCGATTCCTCATTTTATGTGTATAATTATGTTTGGTTGATCAATAATAATGTATTTTATTCAGTCCCTATATTATTTCCACTATATGGTAGAAGTTTGATTTTTCTATTTCAAACAATTTTAACTATAAATGTTTTGGACACACACAAATTGGCTAAAAGTTTATGCCATATGGATCGAAAGCTATCTCATAATATTATTGTTGTTTTAATAATGGAATTTCCATTTGATATTATCAATGTGGAAGTATCTTTAATAGATATAACAATGCCAAGAGTTTTTACCATAGATTTGGAAGTTACAGTCTTGTTGTCTTCAATAGTTTAAAAGTCGAATTGATATTGAAGGATAATGTGATATTTCTCATGGAAATGTTTGAAATAAAATGTCATTTTAATAATGATATCCAATGGATATTTTGAGTGCTTGTTGTTTTTGTTTGAAGATTTCATTTGATAGTGGGTATATCCTGGTAATTTATATTTCATTTAATAATGAAGCAGTTTCCTATGCGAAATAAGTTACATTTATGTTGTCTCTCTCATTTTCAATGATTTTTATGTTGACAAATTTTACGATCCAATGTTGTTTCAGTAATTATGTAGATTTCCCTACTGAAGGACTCTACTCTATGTAGTCTAAAGGTTCTTATAGTATTTAAATGCTTAATTATAGTTACTGTCACCTTTTTGGTGTGTTCTTTTTCGTGTGTTGATTCTGATGCACTTTCAATGGAAACAAATTTTGTGTGGTTGCACATATTTAGAAAAGAAAAGTCTATAAAAATATGCACAACGAAGATGCTTTTTTATTTTGGTCAGTATGACTGATGCATAACAAGATAATTTATGAATGATTTAAAATTCATATAATCAAATATATGCTGAAATAGGGGCAACCAATATTTAGATGATAATAATTTAGATTTTTTCATAACTACATATATGAAGATTTAGGGTGTTAAAACACGTTGTATGCTAAGTCTAACATTATTAAGGGGTCGTGCTTTGGAAATGAGTGAATACCATTGATTTAATTAAAAAAATATTAATAAGGATATCGTAACATCTTACAATTATGAATGATGTTTTAAAATATAACTAAAACAAAATAATTTACTACATATATACATTAAGAAAACATATAAATAATTAAAATAAAAATTCATATAGCATATGTATAGTTCAAATTTTTTATCTGTATTGTTTATGTAATATTAATTATTGTATTCTTTATCTTTGGAATATGAGCCTTTAATCTCGAAAAGATATGTTTAGGAGAGACATAGATTTTGTAGGATTTAATTATGTTTTGTTGTAACTTTGTAAGTAATTCACAACCTATCTACAACATGTATTGGTTTGTATTGATTTATGCTGAAAGTGATATTTCATTGAGATTTGAGTTTTTTTAATATTTGTTTTCCTTGTAAATACGTTAGCCCCCTTTAAGATACCTAATTTTACCAATAATAATATATATGTGTGCATTTTTGTATTGTTTTTGAAGTGTATTTAAGAAATGTTTGCTAAATGTTAATCTATAAAAAAATTAAATAGACATTATGATGTATTAATAATAATTTAAGCATAGAATAAAGTGAACTTAAATAACGCATTGATATTATGATAATGTAAATATTACATATAATATTAATGGGTTGATATAGTTGTTTCCATGAAATATATAATATGTATGGTTTTATTTGCATATTATTATGTCATAACAATTGAATATGTTTTTATTTTAAGTAACATGAAAAATTATATTTATAAATGTATAAAAATATTTATGGTAATTTTAGTAGTGAAGTGATTGTTAAAAATATATATCAATCTAATTTATATTTTTAACATTTCAAAGCATATTTACATTATTTGCAAATGTAATTTGGATTTAGGATTGGAAACATGTATTCCAGTATGGATTAAGATATATCTAGGCTCATATTTAATTGTATGTTCAATGTTATTTTAAATAATTTTAACACCTTTGTAGTATGTTCGATTAATTTTAAGTCAAAAGATAAAAATTTTACGAGGATCAGTAACGCCTAAGTTCTCTATAAAATATTTTTTATATAAGGGATCCTATGTTTTTGCCTTCTTTGATGGATGACATGAATACAAAACTATTATCTATGAAGAATTTCTTCCCATTGTATTTGTTTCACAGAAAAATACTATGTTTGAGTCTCCTTTTATATGATTACACTTTTATGTCTCTTAGTTTCCATAGTATTAAAATATATCTAGAAAAAAGAAAAAAAAAGAAAAAGAAAAAACAATATGAAACAAAATAATGAGTGTGATGAAAATTTAATATGATACATGATTTTAAAGTTAGTTGATAAAAATATAGAAAATAATTGCAATATATAGAATTGAAATCAATAAATGTATGAAAATACATGAAAATAATTATATACTATATTATGTGTACATAAAATAAAATATTTTAAGAATGAAATTATTACAAACATTAGTATAAATTAATAAAATTTAAAACATATTAGATATAATAACATAAATTACTATTTAAAAAAATAAAAAATTAATATAAAAATATCATTTGTATATATATATTTTTAAATCTTAAAGAGGATTAACTATTAAACCAAAATGTATTTTACATTGGTTGAGGGACGGGCCTAATTAGATTACTATAAAAACCTATTGTATATATAGTTTGGCATCCAACTAAGGATGTGGTAGGAGTGCTTCACAAGCATGTAATTCCACCAATAAGTTCCAACTCCGAATATCATTTGAGGTATTTGTAGGAAAGTAAACTAAGTTGGACAAATGTCCTAAAATGTTTCTAAAAGATAATGTCATATGAAAAAGTCTTGTAATATATGTAAATAAAAAAAGGTTAAAAATGGAATAGTAACGTATAAAGGAAATAAAATGCACAATAAAATTAGTAACATAAAAGGGAATAGTAACGTAGAATCTAAGTAAACTATTTTTTTTTGGGTTGGTATGATAATTCTTTTTCAAAAAATAAGAAAAAGAATAATTAATTTCAATTTTATATAACTGCGATGAATTAAAATCATTGCATGGAATTATACGTGTAATTTATTTTTGGAATTTTTTTACAAAAATAATTTTGAATGGCTAATCTATAAACATTGAATTATAATGTATGCTACATTGATAATTATTTGATCATCGAATAAAGTGAATGCAAATATATAGATATTTTGGTAATGTATATCTTATGTCAAACATTAATAGGTTGACATAATTGTTTGAATAAAATAATTTGTGTAAATATTTGATGATATATTTAAGATATTTATAGTGTATTGTAATATGTAGGACCATAATTGAAAGCTAATTGAATTATATTTTGTGGTAGTAGTTCATGAACAATATAGTATGGATTAAAATTACTTAGATCAAATGACATACACTATTTAAAATAATTATATAATTAATTATTTTAATTTTTTAATTAAATATAATTTATTTATTGAAATTTTTATATTTTATAAATTAATTTTTTAATAAAACATAATTTTTAATATTTTTTCTATTTTATTAATATTAAAATAGATTATTTATTTTAAATCGAGTTGACATAGATATTTATTTATTCCCAACTATTTATGTGTGGATATTTAATTTATCTTATTTTAGATATTATGAATATTACATATTTATCTTTTAGATATTATGGGAATAATTTTTCATTGTTTCTATTATTTAAGGATAGTTACCTCTTAGTCCTAGGTTTAATATGTATCTTGATATCTTCATTATGATTGTTTCTATTATTTAAGGATAGTTACCTCTTAGTCCTAGGTTTAATATGTATCTTGATATCTTCATTATGATTTATCTCTAGCTTAATCTCTTAGTTATGATTCATCACTTATCTTGACCTCTTAGTTAGGATTAATCTTTTTTGTTTATATATGCAAAGCTCATTCATTGTATTTGATGGAGCTCTAGATGGAAGCTTTAAATATATAGATAATTTTTCATTGTATAATATATTTGTGTACAATATCCTAAGATATTATTTAAGTAATGAATCAATGGATTTTAGTATGATAATAGTTTGTAGATTTGACTCAAAGTGAGAGTTTTCCAATTTCTTTCATGGTAGCAGAGTGGTTTCCATCATCTATTACTCGGACCATTAGCTTCTCATTATTCAACATATGGTACTAGTTTATTTTCTTATGTGTTTTCTCCCTTTCTCTACATTAGGAGAGATTGGTTTATGAATATATTATACATGAGTACCTAGTTAGACTTTATTATTGGGAATCATATTATGGATATGCCACTATATTTTTAGTGACTAACTTCACTTTAGGGGTGGTATTAGAGTACATTATTTACCTTATCTCGTGTTCACATAGGTATTTATTTATTCCTACTTACTTATGAACAGAAATTTTATTTATTTTATTTTGGATATTATGAGATTTTACATATTTATCTTTTAGATATTAATGCAATATTTTTTAGTTATTTATATTCTTTAGAGATAGTTATCTCTCAATAATAAGTTTTGTCTCTAGCTTGATCTCTTAGTTATGATTGATATCTTAGTTATGATTGATCACTTAGCTTCATGTCTTAGTTAGGGTTCATCTTCGTTACCTATATATATATATCATTGTATGATCTATTTATCTATAATATACTAAGATATTATTTGAGTAATGAATCAATAGTTTTTAATATGTTAATGGTTTATATATTTGACCCTAGATGAGAGTTTTTCAAACTTTTTCAACTAGTAAATAACATCGTAATCAAGATGATCAATACTATTATAATATATTTTTAAAAGGTCCAAGTTATTTTTGGTCTTTAATTATTTGATATTTTATTAATATTATAATTAAATTGGTTTTGATATTCACAAAAAAAAACTATGATTGAGCCAAGGTGATTATTTATTATCATATTATGATTAAAAAACTAACATGTTATTTATATGTTTATTATAATTTTAAATTAATTTGGTGATCAAATATTTAAAGATAAATGAGTATAAAATGATATCCAAGGTTGTAATTCACTTGTAACTAATAGAAACAAAACAAGAGTAAAATATTTGACAAAGATTAAATGAATGTCAGAAAGGTTAAATATGGAAATAACAAAGAGAATGAATAATAATTATCTATTTCTACCCATAAATAGACTATGCATAGCTAAAAGATAGGTGGAATGGATCAGCTAATACTTTTCATGTACATACAATAGGAATTATAATTGTAACTAATTAGGTTGAGAAGAACCTAGAAGAAGTCAAGATAAAATTCCACCACTATCCTTTATAGGTCAATCTTTTATGCTATTTAAAAATATTAAAATTAGGGCATAGTCATCTACATGTACTTAAACATACTTGTGTGCTGAAATTTGACCTTCAATTATATGGAGATGGCCTACAAATGACTTATTCAAAATTTAAACCCTAGTATGGCTTGCATTATCTTAAAGAATTTAAATATACAAGATATAGTGTAATGGATTGATATGAATGTAATCACCACTATGATTATTAATCTAGTCATGTTATCAAATACTCTAAAGAGGGAAATCAATCCCACATAGTTGTTCCACTTAGTGTGTTTGGTGTGCATGTGCTCCTTTTTATACATGTATGCATCTAGATATGGAATAAATACTTAATAATGATTTATTTTAATTAGATAAACTATGATATTGACTTGACTAAAGTTTTTTAAATGAATAGAATTAAACTTGGGAAGCATAGGGAAGCTTTACTAAGTATGAAATAATGTAAGTGTCCTTGAATATTGATATTTCAAAGTGATAAAATAATTGACTTAAATGTGAAATTATATTAATCCAAAATTTGATTAAAAGGTGAATTAACCCTACTTTTGATAAAATTATTAAACTAATTTAGATTTTTTTAAATGACCATTTTTACAAACATGTTTAAATAAAATAATTAAATAGATAAGGTGAAAATAATTGAAATAAATCTAACTATGATTTGTAAAAAAAAAAATTAGTTATTGTCATTTGAAAGTTAACTTTGTTGATCGGCTAAAGATAGGAAATCATGAACATAATCGAAAAACCCTAAAAGCTAGATTTAATAGATGAATAAGGTTACAAACATGGAATTTGGGTAAAGACCATTTTATACTCCTGAACGAAGGTTAATATTTTTTCCCTTTATATAAAATAGTAAAATTATGATACAATAATGTACGGTTGAAATAATTAAGTCTATGTGCATAAAATTGACCTAAGTGATGTGTGAAATACGTACAAATAGTTTATCTAAGGTTTAAACCCTAATAAGGTTTGAAATTATTTAAAACCTACAAATAGAAAAAAAAATTTAATGTGCTAATTTGATTGTAATAACCACCACAATTACTTAACGATAGTTATTCATCCAATACTTTGAAGAGAAAATTCAAGCCCACATAGTTATCCCACCTAGAGCGTTTTGTGCAATTTTGGTTCTTTGAATATATAAAGACAACTAGATAAGTCTCAAATACTTGATCATGATTTGCTTTGGGTTATGTAAAATAATATTGTTACTTGGTTATAGACTAATTGTAATGTATAAAATAAACATTCTGAATAATATTGAAGCATTGATTAGTACTCAATAGTGTAAATGAGCCTTTGTATTAAAATTGCCAAGTGGAAGAATGAGTGACTTGAATTTTAATTTTTTTTAATCCAAAATATTATGTCAAATTATTGGAATCCTAATAATGTGGAAGATTAATTAACTAAGGGTCTAATATTAAAATATCACGAATAGGATACAAGGTTAAGAAACATCCCATACAAGCCAAGACCATTTGCCATCCATGACCCAAACTAGACTATTTTTGATGCTTAAGTTAACATGCTAATTTTTGGGTCTAAGTCCATCTAAATAGATGTTTAATGTTATTTTCAGCTAATATAGTATTTATGTAGGTGATGAATTATATATTAGAAACTAAAAGGTATTACCGTGTGATTAAGATAGGAAAAGGTGCAAGATATGTTTAAATTAAGAGCATAAGTTGAATAAAGTGAAAAAAATGAAAACTAACATAAGAGTAAACTTCAAGGACCAATAATATTGAAGGCAAGGGATCATGTCCTATTAATTGGTTTATTATCATTTTTGGTATTTTTTGTTTTTGGTCTTGCATAGTTTTTTTATCTAGTGGGTTCTTAGTGTCTTTTTGTAAGTTCTCTAGTGGAATTCTAGTTCTATTATAATGCAAGTGCATCTAAATATGTTGGAAAATAAGATATAGTGATAACATAAGGGTATTAAATTTATTTAATTTTATGCACCTTATCAAATTTTAAATTTATGTATATGTAAAAGTTAAAAAGGGGTAGTAATAGAAGTTAGTCAGTTGTTAGAGTCTAAAACAATTGAATGATGAGTTAGCAAGTTGTTAGATAATTTTGTCAATAATCTAGGATAGGTCATATCCTGAAGTCCAAATTTAGTATTTGGTTAATGATTTTTCTCAACAAATAGATGAGTTCTATTCTAGGTAAAAAGGGTAAGTAGTTAGTATAAATTAGACAATATTTTCTTTTGCATGGTTGACATGTTTGTGAAAACTAGCTTGATGTGTGTGTGGGTTTGAAGAAATAAATAATTTATAGTGTGATTTGATTGGGGTTTAAATTAATAGAATAATTTGTGAAATATATATTTGGTGTGAAATTCTTTAATGATGTCTATGAGGTATATGTATATACCATAGTGTTAGTTTTGATAGGTTTTAAAGGGAATATAAACCAAAGTGAGTCAAGGAGTGGATGTATTAAGGAGATATTTATATTTTATTTAAGAATTTTTATAATTGTTATATTCAAACATTTCAGACCAAATTATCAACAATAAAGGGAAAGGGGTTTTTGTGTCAAGTTGAAATTGTAGTATTTTAGTGATATTCCTATGTTGTCATAGTATTAAGGATGGAAAACATAAAAGAATAATTTTTTTATTATATAATAAAAAATGTATACGTTGTGCTATAATATTATGTTGACTCATGATTATGTTCAATAATGATGTTTATAATCAATAGCTACACTCTGTAAATAATATTTACCCTACATTAATACACCATCTACATTTTATTTCATTTTTGTATATATCTTAATAAATATTTTATTCACCCTTAACTAGGATCAAAATTCTTGTTGAGCTATTATGTGGGTTGAACATTTACTTCACCAAAACATGCATGGATTCTTCTTGGTGTTAACTAGTAGACATTTATTATGGCATCATATCTTACATCTTGTATAGCATCTAAGATCTCTTGAATAGTGTCTAAAACTACACTTTAAACCATGTCTTTGCATGTATCCTTTTGTTAACATGGCATCACATTTGTCTTAGTTATATATGATTTTTTAAATAAATATTTACTACATTTTCCATACTCTTGGCTAGACGCTTGCATTGTAACTTCTATAAACAAATATTAAAAATATAATTTATTTTAACATGTGATAGTGTATAAAAAAATTGGTGTTTTAATGATGTGGTAATAAATGAAATTTTGGGTAAGACTATTTATTTTGGGTTTATTGATAATAATGTTAGATCAAAGGTTCAATTGGAGATTTTAAAATTCTTAATTTTTTTAATATGGCCTTGAGACATTTGATCTAGAAAGGAGTTTAACTAGAAGGGTTAAAGAAAAAGATACAAGTGTATCATTTATGATACTAGAGCGCCAAATTTTGCATAATATAAAGATCTGAGAGTCAATAAATGTAATATATTAGAGATATATTTTTAATATGGCAATGAGAGCAAGAGGTAGAGGAAGGACGCAAATAGGTCAAGGTAGAAAAGCAACATTGATGGAAGAAATAAGGAATATTAGAGCTAGATTGCAAGATATAGAAATGGCTTAGAGGAGGGGTAATGACATGGGTAAATTCAATGACAAAGAAGAAGAGCCACTAGAGGAAGAATTGGTGGTAGATGAAGAAATAGTGGAAGAAAGGATTATCAGAGCCATTATAGGTGTGAGGCTAAATCCCAAGATATAGGTTATTATTTATGAGGGTAACCTCAATTTTGAAGAACTCATTAATTGGATCAGTGAAATAGATAAGTATTTCAAATATGAACAAGTTGATTATGAGTAAAAGGTCAAGTTTGCCATGACTAGACTAAAGAGTCATGTATCCCTATGGTGGGATGGAGTGTAATAAGAAAAAAAAAGAGGAAAGGAAAGCCAAAAATCAAGAGCTGGGACAAGATGGTTGCCAAGCTAAAAGATAAGTTCATGCCCAAAGATTATCAAGCTAATCTTTTTAAGAAATTGTAAAATTTGAAACAAAAATAAATGTCTATCAAGGAATAAATTGAAGAGGTTTATAGACTAACCATAAGATTAGGTCATGTAGAAGATGATATAGAAAAGGTGTCAAGATACATAAATGGCTTGAAATTTACCATTCAGGATGAGATGAATCTTATCATTCCTAAGTCAATGGAAGAGTCATATTAGTATGCATTAAAATCAAAAGAAACATTAGCAAGAAGACATCCTCAACATGTAAGGGGTAGAGGAAGGACTTACAGAGAAAACTGATAGTAAGGAGGAAGAGTTTAGATATAGTCTCATCAAGGGGAAGCTAGTAGTTTTCAAGCTAGCAAAATCTGTCAGAGATAAGAATTTACCCCAAGATGTAGGTATTCCTTCAGAGGTAGAATACCTTGTAATAGTGGTATAGGGTTTGTTGGTAGATGTTCTAAGTGTGAAAAAATTGGACATAGGTCCTTTGAATGTCCTAAAAATCGATATACAAGTCAATAAAATGTTCATCCTACCCAAATTGAAGATGTAGAAAGTGTAGGTTCACCTCCTCATGAAGATGATCTAGAGATAGGAGAAGCATTATTTATGAAAGGGTTTTGTTGAAACCCACTACAGAGATCAAGGAATGGCCTCAAAGGAAAACACTATTTAGAACCTCTTGCAAAGAAAAAGATAAATGTTAGGTAATTATTGATAGTGGTAGTACTGATAATTTGTTATCCACATAAATGGTAAATAAATTGAATTTGAAAAAGGTGAGTCATAACACTCCTTATAAAGTATCTAGGTTACATAAATGTCATCAAATTATGGTTAATGAATAATATAAGGTAGAATTTCAAATAAAGAGTTATAAGGATGAAGTTATTTATGATGTTTGTCATGTTCTCTTAGGTAGGCCTTGGTAGTATGATAGGAAATTAATACATGATGGCAGACAAAACACTTATACATTTAAAAATAATGATAAGAAGCATATTATAACACCCATTAAATAAAATGATGTATTATCAGTAGAGAAAAATTCAAAGGTGTTAGTTATCAATGGAAAATAATTTATTCAACAAGTAAAATAGGAAGAGGTAAGCTATACCCTTATTGTTAAGCCAAATTGTAACCATTACTACTAAGTTAAATGAATTTTCATTAGACATTCAATATTTACTCAGTGATTTTGTGGATATTATAGTAGATGATTTACCAAATGATTTACCTCCTAAAATAAGCATTAGACATCACATAGATTTGATACTAAGGGCTAACATTACAAATAAAACAGCTTAAAAGATGACTCCAAAATAAAATTAAGAAATCAAAAGTCAAATTCAAGAGTTGTTGGATAAAGTACTAGTGAGGGAAAGTTTAATTCCTTGTGTAGTTCCAACTATACTCACAGCAAATAAAGATGGAGGTTGGAGGATGTACACTAACCCAATGTTTATAAACAAAATCACTATCAGGTATAGGTTTCCTTTACCAAGAATAAATGATCTAATTGATTGTTTGATTGGTGTTAGATATTTTTCAAAGATAGATTTAAAAAGCACATTTCATCATATCAGAATCAAAGAAGGAGATAAATGTAAAACTGCATTCAAAATGAATGATGGTTTGTATTAATGGCTTGTAATGACATTTGGCTTAATAAATGCTCCCATTGCCTTTATGAGACTTATAAATGAGGTTCTTAATCCATTCATAGGTAAATTTTTTTTGTTCATCTCAATGATATTGTGATCTTTAATAAATCAAGAGAAAATCATCTTGATCATTTGAAGTTGATTTTGAAAAAGTTAAAGGAGGGAATGTTAATGATTAACCTTAAAAAGTGTAC
Source organism: Torreya grandis (assembly GCA_037957365.1). Taxonomy (NCBI): domain Eukaryota; kingdom Viridiplantae; phylum Streptophyta; class Pinopsida; order Cupressales; family Taxaceae; genus Torreya; species Torreya grandis. The sequence goes on along the minus strand of JARHVA010003813.1, from coordinate 28,695 downwards.
TTTTTTGAAAACATAATCAATCTATCTGGGTTTTGCTTTTCTAAAGAAGAATTAAAAATGGATAAGGATAAGGTAAAATCAATATAATAATGGCCTAATCCTAAGAATCTATTTGTGGTAAGCTGTTTTCATGACGTTTCTATATTTTATAGGAAATTTATTGGTAATTTTAGCATAATCTATGCTCCTATTGTAGAAACCAATAAAATGAGGAATCAATGATTTAGATGGACGAAAGTGGGTAATAAAATTATTCAAATTTTGAAAATAAAAATCATAGAGTATCTTGTATTGGCATTAACTAATTTAAGTAAGTTATTCCAAGTGGAATGTGATGCAAGTGGAACTGCCATTGGAGTTGTGTTAAGCCAGGAAGGTAAACCCATGTCATATTTTATATGAGGCTAGAAAGAAATATTTAACATATGATTAGTAATTATATGCTATAGTATAGGATTTGAATAAGTGGAGGCATTATTTAATGAGAAAAAATATATCTTTTGTTTATTGATAACCATGCCTTATAGTTTACAAGCACTCAAAGAAATTGAGTTAAAGGCATTCTACGTGGGTGGAATTTTTTCAAAGTTTTTCATTTGTTATTAAACATAAAAGTGGCTAATATAAAAATATTTTTGATTCTTTGAGTAGGATAAGTTTGGTCTTGCTAAAGATACAAGTGAATGTTATAGGATTTGATACATTAAAAGAAATATATGAGAATGATGCAGATTTTAAGGACGCATACTAAGTTTGCAAAGATCCTACAAACAGGGCTATAAGTCCTTGGATGGAATATATTGTACAAGAAGGAATTATATTCAAAGGCAAAAAACTTTGCATTATGAAAGGAACTATGAGATAAAATCTCATCAAAGAAAATCATAGTGGCAAACTTGCAGGACATTTTGGATAGGATAAAACATTGGCTTAGGTAAATGTTCTTTTATTATGAGCCAAGTATGTCAACTGATGTAAAAAAATTTATTGAATATTATAGAGTATGTCATCTTGAAAAAGGAAAAAAATTGGAATACAAGGTTATATTAGCCATTATCCATTCCCAACAGATCATAGGATTCTATAAGTATGGATTTTATTTTGGGTTTACCAAAAACACAAAAAGTGAATGATTCTATCTTTTTTGTAGTAGATATATTTTCAAATATGGATAATTTTATACCTTGTTATAAGACTATTGATGCAACTCACATAGCTGATTTTGTTTTCAAAGAGGTAGTAAGATTTCTTGGTTCACTTAATAGTGTATTTTCAGATAGAAATACTAAATTACTTGGGAATTTTTGGAGGATTCTTTGGAAGAAGTTGGGAAAAAATTTACCTTAAGTTATTTATACCATCCTTATATAGAAGGAAAAATTTAATTATTTAATAGGAGCTTGGGAAATATTTTGAGATGTTTGGCTAGTGATCATCCGAAACAATGGGATCATGTTTTAACATAAGCAAAATTTACATACAATGATTCACCAAACCAAAGTACAAGTATGAGTCCTTTTAAAATTTTATATGGAATGAATCCAAAAGGTATTTATGAATTAATAGATCTAGGTAAACAAGAAAAAAAATGTTGAAAGAGAAGAATTTGCAGTAGCTATTCAAAAAATTTAACAGTAGGTAAAATAGAGGCTACATGTAAGTTCAGAAAAGTATAAATAAAAAATAGATTTAAAAAGAAGAGAAGTAAAATTTTAGGTAGGAGATATTGTACTTTCAAATTTTATAAAATAAATATTCCCATGAGGAGAATATAACAAACTAAAATTGACAAATATTGGACCATGTAAAGTCCTTACAAAAATTTCAGCAAATGCAAATGAGTTGGAGCTTCCAATAGATATTTGAATCTCACCTTTATTTAATGTTAGTTATATATAATATTATAGGAAAGGTGATGAAAATGAAATTATTTTTGAAGATAAAACAAAATAAGAAATTTTATGGAAGCAACAATAGCTAAAGAAACCACCGAAATAACTTGAAACCATTCTGGATGAAAAGGTTGTAAAGAAAACCTGAGGCAAAGACTACTTTCATTACTTGATTAAGTGAAAATATCATCCAATTGAAGATTAAACTTAGATGTTATATTTACAAACCAATACGTATGACATTACAATAGAACAAGTTATGAACAAGAGTTCATGAATGATCATTTCTTTTACCTCAGTGGTTTGATGCGGGAGCATGTAAATATGTTGGAAAATAAGATATAGTGATAACATAGGGTTAATAATTTTATTTCATTTAAAAAAAATTTTAAAATTTCAAATTTATTTGTGTGTGTAAAATTTGTAAAGGGGTGGTAACAGAAGTTAGTTGGTTATTAGAGTCTATAACAATTGCATGATGAGTTAGCAAGTTGTTAGAAAAGATTGTCAATAATCTGGGATATGTCATATCTTGATGTCCAATTTTAGTATTTATTTAATTATTTATATCAATGAATGGATGAGTTTTGTTCCAGGTAAAAAGGGTAAGTAGTTAGTATAAACTAGACAATGTTTTCTTTTGCATGATTGGCATGTTTGAGAAAAATAGCTTGTTGTGTGTGTGGGTTTGGTGAAATAAAAAATTTATAGTGTAATTTGATTTGGTTTTTCATTAATATAATAATTTTTGAAATATATATTTGGTGTGAAATTCTTTACTAACATCCATGAGGTATATGTATATACCATAGTGTTAGTTTTGGTAGGTTTTAAAGGGAATTTAAACGATAACGAGTCAATGAGTGGATGTATTCAGGAAATATTTTTATTTTATTGAAGAATTATTATAATTTTTATATTCAAATGTTTTATACTAGATTATCAATAATGAAGAAAAAGGAGTTTTCATATTGAGTTGAAATTGTAGTCTTCCAGTGATATTCCTACACTGTTATATTATTAAGCAGTGAAAATATAAAAGACTAAAAGTCTTATTATATAAAAAATGTTTTATATGGTATGCTAAAAAATTCTATTGAACCACATATATGTTCAATAACTATGTCTATAATCAACAACTATGCTCTATAAAGAATATTTACCTTGTGTTAATATGCCAACTGCATTTTATTTCCTTTTTGTATATCTTTTAATAATCATTTTATTCATCCTTAGCTAGCATCAAAATTCTTGTTGAGCTATTATATGGGATGAACATTTAATTTACCAAACATGCATGGATTCTTCTTGGTGTTAAATATTAGACATTTATTATGGCATTAGATCTTACATCTTGCATAATGTCTACGATCTCTTGCATACCATATAAAACTATACTTTAGGCCATTTCTTTGCATGTATAATTTCATTATCATGGCATCACATTCATGTTAGTTATATATTATTTTTTTATAAGTACTTGTTGTTTTCACCATACTTTTGGCTAGGTAATTATATCATAGCTTCTATAAATTGAGCTTACAAATATAATTTATTTTAGAATGTGGTAGTGTATAATTTTTTTTGGTATTTTAATGATGTGGTAATTGGTGGAATTTTGGGTAAGAATATTTATTTGGGGGTTTATTGGTAATAATATCAGATCAAGAGTTTAATTGGAGATTTTAAAATTCTTATTTTTTATAAGAATATGCCCTTGGGATAGTTTATCCAAAAATGAGTTTAATCATAAGGGTTACAGAAAAAGATACAAGTGTATCACATTGCTCCTTTTTGGGTGTTTTATTCTTGTTCTTGTTTGGTATTTAAATGTTATTGAATACTTTAAAACCAACTTTTTTACATGTATCTAAAAAAATATGTACATTTATAAAAATCAATGCAACACAAAACTAGAAATGTAGTCTAAATCATGCATATATAATTTAATCATATCGAAACAAATAACATATCCATGTACATAATTAAAATATATAAATGTTAGAAACACAATTGGAAATACTATAGATATCAATAGTATAATATCCATGTAATGATAACACATGAATATATTATCACCTATGGATAAGATGCCCCTAATTTAGCAACATTTCGAAGTAAAGGAAACACAAACATCTTGATCCTTGGAAAGTTTTTGTCTTACATAATGTTCATAAATATGATTGAAATGTATGTCTGATAAAAAATGTTATATACTACTAGTGATATTAATAACATATGATAATGTTTTAAATTAAATGTCTAGTTATATTGAACTCCATAATTTGAATTTTTAGATCATTTTTAATTTTGTCTAATTTTGGAAGATTTAACTATTTTTATACTTCTATGAATTTAGAAATTAGGAACTTTAGAGAATAGTGCTAATCAAATTTTCAATCTTAGAATAAAGGTGAATAATATAAATATTTTGTGATGTGTAAATGTAAAGTTACACTAGAAATGATGCCATGGCCATGTATGAAAAACATGACCCCATTATATATGACTTGTGACTTTTGAAGTCTTTAACAGAATGAAAATTTTATGTAGAAGACTTATTTTTAATTCCAATTTTCATTAAATGTATGGTTGTCTAATTTTATATTATGTGTAAGAAATATAGTATAGAAGGATTTTTTTTTAATGAATAATCACTATTTTACAAACTGAAATTGAATCAAAATGTTGAAAAAAAGAAAGAATAAAGGATTTTTGTGAATTATTTTTGGTTTTTCAGTGAATCTTTAAAAAGAATAGGATCACCCAACTAGGTTTAGTAATGGAATACATTCTTAATATTTATTGGACAGCTCTAATATAGGAAGATATTGAATATTTGTCAATGTAAACTATTAAAATGGAGAGTTACTAGGTATAAAATGGTAAAATTGGAAATTTTTCAAATATAGAAAGTGAGAAAGAAGAACCAAATGGACAATAAGTCAACAAGAGCCAAGGAATTAAAATAATTTATCAAATTATGAATTTTTCAAGTAAAATTAAAATAAGATGCAATAATAATAAGCTATGGATAATAATAATTTTGAGTATTTTAATATTTATTACACTTTTTTAATTATATAGGGTAAAAGCCAAGTTTTAAGGGACCTAGAACAACCAAAGCACAGTACAGTAGAATAAATAGACCATCAATAGGGCCAAAAAAATAAATTATAAAGATATGAGCACTCCGATAACAAACAATTACAAAATAGAACCAAGGTGAAGCTAGAAAGTAGATCTCAAGGGGTGATTCCCCTTCATCATGTCTTCATGGAGGGCACTACACACCAGGAGGTCTACTTGAGAGAGAGGTCTTCTACTAGAAGGGTCATCCACATAGATCTCATATGAGAGAGTTATAGTTAGAGGGTTTATCTTTCCTCTAAGAATTGTAGCCTACCAGAGCTCAATAGGAAGCAAAGAACATATCGTATTTAACCCTGACGTAATGGATCCAAGGTTCCCAAAGAGAAACATAAAATGATAAAGGATCCCCGTGGGCATCCGAGTTGTCAAAGAAAGGTCCAATCCTTTAGTACATCCTTCATATAATATAAATATAGTTAGGGGGTTTGTCTTCCCTCTAAAATTCTTAGCTTAGAAAACCTCAACAAGAAGCAAGGTATAAAACATAAGCCAATTTAGATGAGTATGTCTTCTACGTCTTGAGACATTTGTACCTCTAATATTTATGTCCTAATAAAGTATGATAGGAAGTAAGGGGTAAAATAATTTTAACCTTGGTAAAAGGGGGCAAAAGTCCCCACACAGAGTCAAGAATTGAAGTAGAACCCCCAAGGGGATCCAAATAAAAATAGAAAACACCAAATGAAGGCTTGGAACATCAATACTAAAAATTTAATCATGATTATTCCCCAATGAGCTTGGGTCCAATGAGGGCCCTATGGTGGTGTGGGGTAAACTAGGTGGAAACCCCAAAATTAAAACCACCAAATTAGATAAAATTCATGTAAACATGAAATCTCCCATCACCCAAAATTTGGAAACTAAAGACCTATGTCTAACAAGTCAGGTTTGATGATAGGCTTTCTAAAGAAAACATGTAAAACTAGATTTTAGCAGATAAATAGAATGAGTAGAATAGATCATTTCACACATCCAATATTTGAAAACTAAAGGCCCGATCCCAAGGTAGGTATGACAATGCTCATCCCAAAAAAGGCATAAAAAGTTTGGAATTGAAAACTTGGATACCAAACCCAAAAAGGAAGTCAAAATGGTCCAAAAAAAATACAACTACTGCCAACAGTCCATTCCATGGTTAAATAACATAAGGCTAGTAGGGGATCTATAATATCATGAAAAGAGGAAGCAAAATTAGTAAAATTTAAAAGCCACCACTTCAAAAAACAAAAGCATCGATAAGCATAACAAAAATAAAAGTTTTGGAACCTAGAGATATGAGTCCGCTACAATAGATGTGACTCAAAATTATTGCAAGAATGCAGTTTGAAGAAATATTTGAATTCTCAAGAGTGAAGTCTAGTAACTCAGTCTACCTGCAAAGGGACCAGTCATTTATCAATCCAATGGTCCAATAATAAAAATAGGGAAATTTTGAGATTTTATTTTCCATGTCAACCTTCCATGTAGAATTTAAAATAGTCCAAGGGTCATATGACCAATTATTGTAGATAAATATGACCCAGATGTAATAGCTTAGAATAGACGTGTCTCCATTTTTCATGTCATCTTTTATCCTGGTAGTCCATCCTGAAGATAGCAAGGTCAAGCCTAGGGCCATTCTAGGGGTTAAAATATAAATAGAGATGTCAATGAGCCAAGCTAAGGGGAGTTTAACATCCCAAACACTCAGAATAGAAAAGGCAACTTCATAAATTAACCAGGTAGGGCATCACAAGGAAGAAAAAAAGTAGTCTATTACATGTTTGATAGAAAAAATCACTCACCAACCCTCTAGGATAAAGAACATGAATGTTACCACCAAAATAAAATTTGAAATAATCCTGAAGATGATCCCAAATCTTCTAACCATCTATTAACATAGTAATTTTCATAGCCTGATAAAATAAAAATAGAACAACCAGGTCTATTCTAATAGTAGTAATGAAATAGGGATATGGGAAAACTTGGCATTCACTTATAATGATATTGGCTTCAATCCAATCATCATAAATTGTAACACCCTAGTAATATTACTACTTCCAACCATTTTACTTTATATGATAAGTGCCAAAATGAGCTAAATAACTAGAGGAAGGCAAGCTTAAGGTAATGGAGAGAAATGGGTAGAGGGGGATTCTTATGGGAATCCTCCCAACTGAGGAAATAAAAAGTGAATCCATAGACCATTCCTCCCCTAGATTGGTATAGGGACATGTTTTGGGAAAAAATAATGCTTGGGTCCCAAATATACCTTCCTTTCAAGTGCTAAGAATGCCAAAAAACCTTCGAATGACCAATGGGTCCTAACCAATACAACCAAAATATTTGAGACCTTGACAAAGAATTTTCCTTCTCAAAGGGGACTGAAATTATTTGGTTTCTCCTTCCATCTCCATTCAATAAATTTTTGAGATGTTACTATGTATTCTGTTATAATGCCATCAACCTATTCCTTTAAATCTAGTAGATCCTCTTTGAAATCCTCTTCCTCATCACCTTCCAAAACCTCCAAACCTTCCAAGTCTAGTAAGTCCTCCTCCAAAACCAATATATCCTCCTCCAAGTCCATCATATCCTTCTCTAGATCCATCTTCTTGACTAAATCATGTAGTAAATCCTTTTCCAAGTCCATCTCCAAAGCCAACCAGTCCTCCTCCAAAACTAGCGGGTCCTCCTCCAGGTCCAATAGATCTTTCTCCAAATCCATTTTCTTGACTATAATATTTATTACGTTTTAAATTAAAAAAATCTACCAAATAATATCATCAAATCAGGAATTAAAACAATATGTGATAAGCAGTAAGTGAATTTAATTATGTGAATGAAATTTATCATATGTTCTTATATTAGAATCATAAAATGTATCATGTATAGTAATAAATCCATCTATATCATTACTCATATAATCCTATGTAGGATGAATAACTCTAGTAGATACATAATGGTTTGAAGTGTAGTAAGTACTATTAGATAATTTTGATAAATGTTAATTTATATGTATCATCAATCTAGGAGACATTACATGTGATTGCACTTATTTACGGCCAATATATTTAATTTTATATTTGTTTATTTTGAACCCTTTTCACTTTTATATGAATTGGTTGACTAAAAACCATTTGTTTATGTTTAATAATTATAAAAATTCTTTGTTTTTTAATAGATATAACATTAAAATGTGGTGGTGGATGGGGAGGTGGAGGTACCATATATTGTATAGGCTACGCATATATAATTACTAACATTCTAACCACTTTAATCTAATCACTGTATTTTAAACATATATTTACCGTAGAGGTCACAACATAGAGCTTTTACAACTAATGGATTCCTAATATCATGTCAAAAACACCATTTGGTAGAATAAATATAAAATGATTAGACAATATAATGATACCCACTAAAAATGGGAACATAATGTGTCCAAATGTGGTTTTCATTTTCCATTAAATACCTTAAAAATTTTAGGTGTTTCTTGTATATAATGTTGAGTTTCATAGTGAATGGATTAACATTATTTTGATTTCACTTTTCACTATATACATTATCAAATATCACACTATCAATAGGTCTTAGATAAAGATGAGACCCTATACATAAAACATGAAAATAAAGGTTGTCATCCACTATCTCACTATCATAAAAAGTAATCATAAGGTGTGGTTGAATACTTTTAGTAATTATACCACTAATTCCACCAATAGATGATCATGTGGTATAGAATATTCTTAATAATTATAACTATGATGGATTTATAAAATTTTCTTATTTGTATTATTATCCTTAAATGCCTGACTAAATATCTACACTTTAGAATATTCATTTTTGTGAGGCTTAGTTTCCTCTATAGGAGTTCTCATTTCAGTGAAATTATTATTGATGAGATCCTAAACAATATGCTTGAGATTGAAACACATTTTAATAAAATTACCATTGGATCTATGCTAATCCTAATATGGATTGATCTCAAAAAAATTTCCTTGAGGTCCATTCATATCTATAAGTAAATTTTGAAATAAATTGTAACAAGATTGCATTTAAGTAAATTTTGTAATAAATTGTAAGGTGGTTATGGTAACTTGGTAAATTAACTCCTCTGATGATATGATAAAATAATTTTGTTATTAGGTTGAGAAAGAATATTAATTTTAATGTTTGAATATTCTTTAGTAATTTTGGTCTTGTCCCTATAAGAGGGTTTACTTTTTGTAGAAATTGAAGTAGATGCAACTGCATACTTAAGATTGTTCAAAGAAATAGGATTGAATTCTCTTTATATTATTGTGTTAAAAATTTATTCAAATCATATGAATTCATTAAAAATAATTATATCATATAATGGTTTTTCTGTGAAAATGTTTTGTAATTCATTCTCTATGAATGTGATAATCATTTAGGTAAACATGACATTTTAACAAAGTACATAATCACTTATAAGATCATTATTTCCTATTTAATCTTCTTAATCAATGCATACTTAAGTTTTTCATCAATGTTAATAGATTAATACTTAATAAATTGAACTTATAGTGGACTAAATGATTTGACTAATTGACTTGGTAAATTTTTGAACCAACATAAGTCATTATATTTGAAGCTTCTTAGAATTTGTTTCCAATAATTTTTCTTTGAAAGCATATTCTAAACATGTTGTATGAGAATATCTAAGATGTTGTTCTAGGTCTCTTTTACCCTCATATGATGGAATTTTATGAGCTACAAATCTTGTATGTAAAGGATGTGATATAATATCAGTTTCAAACGATTATGAAGTAAAGCTTGAGAACCAAATAATTGGCTAGATTTTGGTATACCTTATTATAATTGTAAAATGCTATCATGAAAAAATGCAATTGTTAACTCAATGAGTTGTGCATTAGTAAAAGTATATGATGTAATGTGTGTGGTTATCAAAGGTTTCAACTTATTTGTTTCCTTAAGCATAGGTATATCAAATTTAGTATACCTTGGGTCATCCCCAAGGCTATATGTGTAGATGTGCTAACAACATAAATAATATAAGTAAACCCACAGTTGGTAGTGTTATACAAGTTTTCAAATATAATAATCTGATTATTTAAATGTGCTAACATTATTATGTTTTATTTTTTAATTTTTAAATATAAATAACAAAGAGTTTGTGTCATCAAGATGGGTATTAAGGTATTCACCAATTTTTGTTTATGTCATTATGATGGAAAAAACCATCAACCTCTATCTTAAGACACATAAATTCTATTCATCTTATGTAGATATACCTATTCACTATTTTACTAATTATACCTTATAGCTTAAGTCTCCTTTTATCTAGTTAGATCTAGTTCTATCCATATGATGCAAATGTATACAACCACCTTATTCTCTTCTCTATCATTTTATTTATTTACTAGGAGACTCAAGACAATGACACAAGACTCACAAGCTCAAATACTAAATAGATCACCCATGATGATTAAATATTGACTGGTCCTCATGGCTTATATGGGACTGTGTAGAGATGACTCATTTAAAATATCTTATCTTAATCAATTTCTTAAGAGAATTGAATCATAAAATTCAATTCATTGATATTATTAGAATTAGATCCATACCTAGTACATATTTATGTCAATGCCATAATTACATATATGACCCCATAAAATTGAGAAATTATCCCATATATTATTATAAATCATCTTAGTTGAAAATATTTATAAATTATAAGTATATAAAATGATGTATTGGTCTTATACAAGGCCAATCCAAATACCTTTAAGTAGAAATAAAAGATCTACAAACAATCCTATCGATTTGCACATATTCTATTCATTTAGCTAGCTCAAACCTTTCAGTAGTTCCAAAACATACACAAAGACACATTGTACTATATGTGATTTACTCCATGTATCTTATAGGCTTATTTATCTCTCATCTACCTTTAAATCACCTGGTTTATGAATATTCCAATCACTTCCTATACATCTTAAAAAATATAGCAGATGATAAGACTTCCCTATATTTGAATATGATTATGAGTGTGTAGAAATGGAATCTCTAATTATTCTAAAGTCTACCGACCATAATTGAAATAAATTACTACTCAAAAGAATTCAATACCATTATGGATGTAAAAGTATATTAAAATCACACTATATATTGATATTATTAATAACACACCTTTATTTACATGATGATGACTCTACAAACTACTATTTTTTTTAGATTGTGGACCCCTCGTCTCCTTATACAATTATGGATTTTTCCTTTCTTACATTTTTATTTGACCATGAATGCATTTCCTTTAGCTGGTTTGATACTTATCATATCCTTGAAGGCAAATCCAAACTTAATGTGACACAAATTTGTTGAGTTTCTCTTTCAACTAATGGAACTTAACTTTGTAAACTGACTTTTACAAGAATTATCAAATAGTTAAAATATATTGAATGAAATTACAAGATAAATGATCTAAAAAGACACCTAGGTATGTAATATACCTTATAGAAGACTTATTAGACTCATCAACAACTACAATTTAGCATATAATTACATAAAAGTATTTAAAATTTTAAAATTTATATTTTAGTGGGAAACATCAAAAAACCTTCAAATGACCTATTAAAAAGATCCTAATGTATCAATGAGGGTTATTAATACCAAATTGACCTATCTAATACTAACTACAAGATCATATATACATATTTGTAGGATGCTCTTGCATCAAACCACCAAGGTATAAAAGAATTTTTCATGGACTCCTATCCATGAGTCTTCATTATTGTTCTTGAAGTTGTAACCCATGAATGTAAATGCATTTGATATATTTTTTATTTTTTCATTCAATACACTTCTTATTTATTGATTTAAATCCTCCAAGATCACATGATTTGTTTTCAAAAGATGATGATTGGCACAAGCATAGTTTATGCTTCAAAAAGTATTTATCCAACCGGAAGTTGGATCTCCCTAGCTATTGTTCCTCATTCTTATTATCTACACAAGAAACAAAAAAATTAAAAAAAATTGCCTCTTGTTTGAGATTTTTAGACTCTTCATCATTTATTTCAAGGAATGACTTTTCTTGAGTGTATAATCTTGCACTTGTACCACTACTTGATAGTCTCTCTTCTAAAATACATCTTGCTTCCTATTTACATTTCTATTGATGAGGTTAGTATCTGCTACACTTTGTGTGTCATATTCTTTAGTAACTTCATCATCAATTTTTTCATTGTTTTTCCTGAGGACAACTTCACTCTTTTCCTATTTTTATTGTTCACATGACAGCTCATTGCCCTTATTGTCATTCATGAAATTTTCCTTTAAACAACTAAATTTTTAAAAAAATATTTTAAAATAATCCATACTTATTATCAAAGATAAGTCATTAGACAATCCATTAAACAACTTATCCATTTATTCCATTGTCAAAATCTAAGTTTTTGAAAGAAAATCAAGTTCTTCATTAACTTTAGGGGTTACCTTTGACTAGTCAACTAACTCAATGCTTACCTCATTCTATTTAAAATACTATAAGAAATCCATTGAACTGGTAACTAACATCTTGGAATGATGTCTCTCAATTTCTTGTTCATCTTTCAATGATAAGAGTGTATATCTTAGCCTATTCCACCCTAAAATATAAATATCTCTCTCCATCTCATTTTGTAAGTCTCTCTCTTTTCTTAATTATCTCTTTTTATGCATCTAGTCCAATACTCCTTCACTAAGATCCTCACCCAAGTCTATTTCACCTTGGTCTTTTGGTATCTTCAGGTCCTCACCTAGGTATTTTGAACCTTAATCTTTTGGTACATTTTAATGCCTTCATTGAGCCTATCATTTTGAGTCAATGGCCTGTAAGAACAACTCTTTAACCAAATACAAATAAATCACAAGTCCCTATCTACCTTACCTTGGATCTTCTTCTAAAGCATTTAATATTCTCTCTTAATCTTATTCTTGAGCCTTACAAGCTCTTCCTCTCTCTCTTTTAAGATTTAATGACTTGTGAGAATTCCTATGCACCTTTAAAAGGCTACCAAAATTTCCTCTAGTAGGGTCTTCTATTTTTCTAAACCTTCTTCCATTCATGCTATACCATTTCTATATTGATGAAGCAATAATTGCTTTGTATTAATATCTCAAGAAATCCTTGCTTTGATAACAAATTTTATGGCAGAAACCATTAACTTATATCTTAAGACAATTGAAGTTTATTTAACTTATTTAGATATACCTCTTCACTAATATATAAATTCTCCCTTATATATTAAGTATCCTTTTAACCAATTAGGTCTAATTCTATTTGTAGGATTCAAATTTCTATAATCACCTTATTATATTATCTATCACTTTACTAACTTACTAGGAGACTCAAGACAATGACACAATACTTACAAACTCAAATACTAATTATATCACCCATAATGATTAAAGATTAACTCAATCTTGATGGTTACTATAGGACTGTGTAGACATGACTTCCTTAAAAGATCTTGTATTAATCTATTTACTAAGAGACTTAGATCATAGAATTCAATGTATTGATATTATCAAATTTAGATCTATACCTGGTAGGCATTTATGTCAACACCAAAATTACATATATGACCCCACAAAAATGAGACAAAACTTGAATTATCTCATTTATTTTTATACCTCATCCTATCTAGAAATCCTTGTGAATTATGAGTATATAGAATGCTGTATTAGTCTTGTATAAAACCAGTCTGAGTTCCTTCAAGTGGTAATAGAATATTTGCAAATAATCATGTCGATTTTCACATATTCTATTTAGTTTGCTAGCTCAGACCTTTCAACATTTCCCAAACATGCAAAAAGACACACTGTACTATATGTGAGCAACTCCATGTATCTATACCCTTATTTATCTCTTGTATACCTTTGAATCACATGATTGATGAAGATTCCAACTACTTCCTAGGCATCTTATAAAATATAATGGAAGATAAGACTTCCCCATATTTGAATATGATTATCAGTGTTTAGAAATGGAATCTTTAATGATTCTAAACTATATAGAATAGAATATAAATAAATTCTTACTCAAAAGCATTCAATACCAATATGGACATGAAAATATATTAAAAATAAACTATATATTGATATTATCTATAACGCACCTTAATTTACACGACTATGACTCTACAAACTACTATTTTTTTGGACCATGTTCTCATCTCCTTATCCATGACTCTAATTTATGGATTTTTCATTTTTTAATTCTTTCCTCTTATTTCATTGGGTTGATAGTTATCATATCCTTTAAGGTGCATCCAACTTAGAGTGACCCAAATTTGCTGATATTTTCTTTTAATTGTTGGAACTTAACTTAGTAAATTTAATTTTATAATAATTATCAAGTAATTAGAATATATTGAATGACATTATAAGATAAATGATTTAAAAATACCCCTAGGTGTGTGATAAACATTCTAGAATACTTATTAGACTCATTAACAACTACAGTTTATCAAATAATTACATAAAAGTATTTTAAAATTTAAAATTTGTATTTTGGAGGGAAACCTCCAAAGACCTTCAAATGACCTATTAGTATTAGATATTATCTAAATCCAAAGTCAAAATAAGATACTTATAGTATGGTAAAAATAAAATGTCTTTAGTATTAGATATTATGTCTAAAATCTCAATCAGGTTGTTTTATTTTGTAATTTAGAATCAATGATGAAATTCAAATATTTTGGTCTAAAATATTTAAGAATTCATCTAAACCCTAAGACAATTTTTTAAAACCATATGTAGGAAACCTAAGGGGCACATAGGGTTTAACAAATTTAAATAAAGGGCACTATATTATTCATATCACACACACACACACACACACACACACACACACACACACACACACACACACACACACACACACACACACACACACACACACACACACACAAAACACACACACACACACACACACACACACACACACACACACACACACACACACACACACACACACACACACACACACACACACACACACACACACACACACACCCACACACACACACACACACACACACACACCCATTTCATTACTTTGAATAGGGCCCCACTATTTTTAAGAACATTTATTTGAGGTCATGTTAGCATCAAAAATCCAAGACATCAATTTTGACATGCATAACTCTAAGGATGTTTTCAAAATACTAAGTCCAAATTATATATTTCTACAAGAAATAAAATCAAATATTGGGCATTAGTTTTGTTTTTTTTTAAAACCTTAGATTCTCATATTTTCCCAAATTTAACCTTATTATTTTTACTGGCTAACTAAGATAATGTATGGTGTTCTAGTTTATCTTATTTTCTCATGTAGGCATGGCTATTTTAAAATACTTAAGAATTATTTTCACTTGATGTTCCTAGAATGTTACATTCCCCATGTTTCTATAACTTTGATATCATGAAAAATGGTAGGATCATGATCATTCATAATCTTTTGGATTTTTTAAATATTGAAAGTTATACAACTTTGAGTTTCAAGATCAATATAGGTGGCATGATCCCATTCACATAGAGCAATCCAAGGGAAGTGCAAAGTGAATGGTACTGAGTCCCTGAGTCCTCAATACTGAGAGATCATGATCTATGTCAAAATCATGGTCACTCAGATCTATCGTAAAGGCATACACAATTTGATGGATCAAAATAGCTTTGGATCCTTGAGATCACCCCATGTGCCTTAATCTCATTAACTTTTAGCCCACAGAGCATGTAGAGTAAGATTATATGTCTAAAGGCCTTGGATAAATGAGATAAGGAGAAAAATGGCCAAAATGTAAACAAGTGATTGAATAACTAATCAAAGGCTAGTAAATTAAAAATTAACACCTATCTTAAAGTGATGTATATGCATATAAAGTTAAGGAAAAGATGCCATATGGAAAGAGACAACCCCAAATTTTTTTTTTAGAAAATTTAAATCATAATAATAAAAATTAAAAATACATTATATGTATTGATGTAACATGAGTTGTGAATTTAAGAGCCAGACTTTGGCAATATATAAAAAATATAAACAATGTCAAATCACTTTGTAATTAAATACAAGTCAAATATTATGATTCTGAGCTCTCAAGTAGCTATAAACCCTAATTTTATTAGTAAAAATGGAATTGATTTGAGTTAGTCTTTAAATGAAATACATAATCTCATTGTACCAAAATGGATTATCTAAAAGTAGCATGCATTCAAGCCCCTTCTTCATATTCCAATATGGTAGCAATGAATATACAAACATTATGTTTGACAAGGGTACCCTTAATCTCAAGTTCCCCTATTAATATAATATTTGGAATTTAGTGGAATCCATAGCACCATATCACTCATAGTATTTTATATCTCAGAATGATAAAAAATATGTCAATGACCTTCTATCGATTAAAAACATGTGATTACATAATGCAACTATAAAACATGTGGTAAAGCCCTATATAGATTTTCTTCATGATTTATTTTTGAATGTAACTTATTATAGATATTGTTTGCATCTTAGAACATGAAAAAAATGTAGTTGTTTATTTTTTAGGGTGAGTATTTGAGAGGTATATTAGGCTTCTAGGGCCTAAAGTCACTTTAATTAAGTTTTAGCCAATGTGTGGATGGAGCAAAACAATATCGAAGGAAAATTGAAACAATGGTTAGTAAAAGGGGATAAATTGAATCCTAAAGGAGGTATTTCCTCCAATGGCATAATTAAATTTATAATAGTGATTATTATAGCAAATACACTTATGAATAGGTTGTATGGCTTCCCTAGTAACACTATATTAAAGGTAGAATGAGTGTTATTATTTGATATTCACTTAGCCTCAAAAAAATTATAGCCCTAGGGGAAGTTTAGTGCCAAATTAAAGGTGTAGATATTCAAACTAGAGTAAAGGATGACTGATGAATTTTTTATGATGTTTTATTTGTTAGATGTCATCATTGGGATGGTCAAAAAAGCTCATGTGGAATAATGCGAATGATCCCCCATATATCTAAATACAAAAATTTGTGATGATTATTATATATTATATGTTTATAGATTAAAGAATGAAATCACCAAAATTTGTGAGGATTTTTATCCTCAGTTCCATTAGGCCATTTATTAAACTTAGTTGCCTAGGATTTCTGAAAACTTGAGAAGGAACATCTTTCAAATGGAAGATTATCGGTAATATCTAGAATGTACCATTATTAGAATTGAAGGGACCAGAACACCCCATATTTATTTTCCATGCCATGTCCTAGACAATGTGGCATAATAAGAAATTCCACATTAGTTATATAACATTGTGAATGAGTAAATTAACATCAAGCACAAAGCTTACTATAATAAGACTCCCCTAAGCATTAAATAGAGTCAAATTACACAAATGGCACACTCTAATAATGTAGTAAAGGTTAGGTCTCATTATAGTTAATGTGTGGCTAAATACGGACAATAGAAACCTAGGTAAAGAGTTAGAAATTATATTAAGGGCTTACCATTAGGTATGGTCACCAAAAATATGAGCATTATGCCATATTTTTTAATTATTGAGATGATTCTAAAGTGTGTACCCATATGAAATATAATGACATGTCAATGATCATTTATCAAGTAATTACATATGATCCTAAAATAACTAAGTAAAAGGACATATGCCATAGCTCTAGACCTAAATATTAAGCTCATGCTCTACCAAAATGAATTGGGTGAAAGAAGAGGTAGGTGGATGGTAAAATTACAAGAGTTTGATCTTGAAATCAGATCAACCAAGATGGTGAGAGGTGAGGGATTAATTCATCTTATGAATGTGATGGATCCATGAATTTACATTGAAAAATTCAATGAGACTCTAGTTAATGGTGTTGAATGGTATGCCTCCATCATCCATAATTACTCATAGGTATATGTCCCATTAAGCTAAAAGGGGAGTAAACGTGTGCCCTTAGGCTCAAATGAGCCCATTATATGATAAAAAGATAATTTTATAACAAAATAATTATGAAGGCATATATGTGAGGCGTGTTTCAAAAGAGGAAGTCATAAACATCCTAGATAACTTAAATTAAAATATAGGTAATGAACATCACTCAAGTAAAACAACAACTCATAAAATATTGAGAATGGGATGCTATTGGCCTATATTTTTTTAATTTTCCCAATATCATGTGAGGACCTATCATGAATGCCAAGTATTTATAAAAGGGAAGTGCACACTACCATACCTTTACAACTAGTCATTAAAAGACATAGATTTTATCAATGGGGACTTAAATTTGTTTGGGTGATTAACCCAAATTCCTTAGTAGGGCATAAATTCATCCTAACATCTACTGACTCTTGCACCATATGAACATAATTTATTTCCACTAATAATTCCAGAGCACTGGATGTTATTAAATTTTTTGAATCAAATCTCTTTAGTATGTGATAATGGTCCATCTTTTCAATTGTCAGAATTCATGGAGTGGGCATATAATAACAAAATTATGATCAGGTTCTCTTCAACTAAATATCCAAAAGGGAATGGATTCAATGAGTCCACTAAAAAAAATATGATGGATGTCATAAATTCAACAAAAGATAAAACAAGAGAATGGCATGTGGTACTAAATTCTACACTATGGGTAAATAGAATAAGACACAAACAAGTCCTCACAGCTTCACCTTTTTTGCTAATGTATAGGTAAAAAAACTTTTACCGTCATTCTTAAAATAACAAAATTCCATTTTATGCAATAATACATGGGAGAGGAGGAGAAATTATAGTCCATAATACTTGACATAGTCTAAATGGAGGATACAGAATCTGAAGCTCTGCATAATATCAACAAGCACCAATACATTTTGAAAATGGGCTTTGATAAAAGGTCTAAAATTTAGGCTTTTAAGATTTCATACCTATACTTTTATGGGATAAAACACATGAATTTTTTTGGAAATAATGATAATTTAACTCTTTTATAGATTGTACCAAATCAAATATCCAAAATACTAGGTAAAAATGCTTTCCATTTGAAGGACCTCCGAGGTAGTGACCTCCTTTTTCCATTCAATGTAAAAATTTTGAAACATTATTTCATGGCTGCTACAACTAGAGAATTTTCTAAATGATTATGAGTTATAACTTTAGAATTAAGGATATATTATATTTATTGCCTTCTAGATTAGATTTCTTGATTTCTAGATTAGATATATTACTTTATAGATCAAATTTCACACTTTTAGATTATATTTCATGATTTACATCATTTGTTGTCTTAGCTTAACTTATTTCATATTTCCTAGATAAAATTCCTATATTTAGCATTTGTTGTTGTAGTTAGCTACTAGGATTTATATATTAGGTTGCTTTAATTGTAGAATAAACTAATCAATTTCTTATCCTAGAATTATAAAAGACATTAGATAAAATGAGTGGACTGAATAAAAGGAAACAGATTAGCATTCACCTAGATTTGTTTTGATAGTACTTGAGGTTTTGAGATTTAGGTATGTTATATAACTAAATTATGTTATACATGGATTGAGTGAGTTTACTAGTTCTTTGGAATTTACTTTGATATACTCATGGAAATTTTAAAAGATGTTTCATTTAAAAAATATTAACTACACTATTATAGGCTAAAAATTTAATGAAATATATTAAACATTGAAATCGATGCATACTATTATGGAAATATTGATTAAAAGACATTTATTAAACATACACCCAACTAATAGTGGTTTCTGACCCTTCAATATGTATTAGAAAAATAGAATCATGTAAACTTATAGAATAAGGTTTTTAAAAATAATCTCTATCAGGGTTATGGACACCTAACTATAATTAGAGCAAGGCTAAGATTAGAATTATAGGTATCTTTATTGGGGATACGAATGCTTGGGTAGAATTAGAGTAATGCCTAGATTTCCCTTATTGTTTGGTTACAATTTTGAAATCAAAATGATATCTACAATATTTGTTTAAGTATATGTTAAAACTATCATAACAAGAGGTAAATAAATTTCAAGAAACAATACATAGATCCAATGAATGAAAGGGTTAATATATTGCATGAGGAATAAGGAATCATTTTCAAGGGACCGGTTCACCTATTATTTCTAGTTAGGATTGAAGTTCTATTATGATGCATTACTAACACTTTGGATTTTAAAATACTATGGATTATTTCCCCACTAAATCTCCATTTATTATTCCCTAACACACACACACACACACACACACACACACACACACACACACACACACACACACACACACACACACACACACACACACACACACACACACACACACACACACACACACACACAGACACCCTTATTTTATAAATTAAAATAGTAACCCACTATCATTGATAATCCTTATTCGAGGTCATGTGAGCCTTAAAAATACATGATGTCAATTTTGACATGTGTAAGTCTTAGACTATTTTCAAAATACTATGTCCAAATTAGATAGTTATAAATTAAAGAGAACCAAAGATTGGGTATTATTTTTGATTTATTTTTAACCTTAAATTCTTATAGTCTAGATTAAGGTAAACTAATTTTTGATTGGTGTGGAACCTAGCCCAAACACATCAGGAGGTCTGGGTCTCCCCATGGAATACACAAGATAGAAGATGATGAATCTCACCAAGAAAACAAAAAGGACCCATAAAGAAAAATAAAAAATAGTGAGAAGAGAAGAAATTACCCAAACATAGTAGGAACAAGAACGTAAAGAGAAAAAACTACTTTTTCATGTTGTAGGAACCTGTGGTTTTAGCTCAACTAAAAACCAACTTAAACTAATGGAGAGAGAGGCCTATGTATCTAAAATAGTAATCAAAACTACCCAGGAGATGTAATATAAATAAAAAGAGTAAGGAGACCACCATTATGGTATTTAGGTAGATTTGGAATGAGCCTAGGCACATATGGAGGCCAAGGTCTCTAGGGAAGAGAAATAATGAAAAAGGAAACAAGCATTCTTGACTATGTGAGAACCAATTAGTTTTAGATGGATATAAAACCAACCTAGATTAATGAATTAGGTGTCCCAAGTCTCAAAGAGAACCATTCAAGTCCTGAGGGGAATGATAGATTGACTTTGGCTTGATCAGTATGTAGCTAGAACACAAATGGAGGTTAGGTCTTAAGAGTCAAATGAGGTGAGATAATCCCTATGTGTTCCCTAATGAGACCCAAAAACCAACAATGCACAACTTTACAAGAGTCCAAATATAATCCAACACATTATTCCTCTAATAATTCACATAGTATTATAAGGTAGGATTCCATGAGGAATCTTACAAATAATCTTAGTTTTGAGAATTAAAAATGAAATCTAATAAAAATCCAACATTATATCTAAAACTTGGTTGGGAGTCTTCAAGGATTCCACTATAAAAAGAATAGACCTAAAAAACACCAATAAAATTGAAATATTTTGAACAAAAGTTACCATAGATGTTGCTTTCATGGAATTAAACCTCCCATTCTCATAGTTTCACAACATTTACCTTAAATTTTTTTATTTTGTAATGGAGATAATGTATGGTGTTCTAGTTTATATTGATTTATTATGTATGTAGGGCTATTTTCAATACTTGAAAATTATTCACACCCAAATTTCTTAGAATGTTATGTCCCCTAACTGATCTATGATATCATCACATATGATAAGATCATGATCATTCTCAATCCATTAGATTTAATTTTTTTCAAAGTTCCACAACTGCAAGTTTCAAGATCAGGATAGGTGGCATAATCCCATTAACTTAAAATAATTCAAGAGATGTACAAAGTAAATATCCCCATAGCCTTGAGTCCCTAAGTCCTTGATCCCCTGAAATCATGCCACATGTAAACATCCTATCCACCATAAGACCCCTAGAATATGAGAGAAATTACAATATTTAAAATTGTCGAGGAGCACTGAGATTAACCCGTGTGCCTCAACCTCATTAACTCATAGCCCATGAAGCATGTAAAGTAACATTATAAGTCTAAATACCCTACATAAATGAGATAAGGATAGATGTATCAATTAATGAAATGTGTGGCTAGAATACAAACAAATAATTTAACAACTAATTAGAGGCTAGTGAATAGGAAACCAAATCCTGTCTTAAAGTGATGACTAGGCACATAAAGTTAATGAAAAATTGGGACATCATAAGAGATGAAATTCCAAAGTTGATTTTAAATTTAAATCAAAATATAAAAAATATAAAAATATGTTATTTGCATTAATTTTAAATGAATTTTTTATTCACAAACTAAACTTTGGTGATATATGTAAAATCTAAGCAACATCAAGTCACTTAGCCATTATAATACAAGACACATATTATAATTATGAGCTTTCAAGTGGATAAAATACCTATTTTTATTAAAAAAAAATTCAATTTATTTCCATTATTATGTAAGGGGAATACACATTGGCATATCACTAAAATAGCTTCTATAAAATTAGCAATCATCTAGGCCCCTTTTTCATATTTCTATTTTTTGTAGCACTAAATATGCATACACTGTGTTTGAGAAGTGTGACCTCTATTTCAAGTTACCTTATTATTCACTATTTGAATTGTGGTGGAGGCCATACCACCATATTCCTCATAGGATCATCTATCTTAGGAGGTGTGATAATATATCAACCACCTTCTACTGATAAACAACATGGGATTATATATTTCCATCATGATTTATTTTTAATGGCACTTTCATTGGAGATTTTTTTCATCTTTGAAAATGAAAAAGGAATGTTACTTATGGTTTAGGTAAATCATTTTAGATGTATATAAGGATTTTATTCCTAAATTCATTTATAACTAGATTCTAGCTAATATGTGGATGGAACAAACTACTTTAGAAGGAATTTCTAAATAATAGTTAGCAAAAGGGGATAAATTGAATCCCATGGTAGGTATTTCCTCCAATTACATAATTAAGTTTTAACTAGGCATTAATGTAGAAATGACACTTAAAAATTATATGACCTCCATATTATCACTTACATACAATTATAAAGGGTGTCATTACTCAATATTCTCTTAACTTAAGATAATATTGTAGCCTTTGGGAAATTATAACTATTAAATTTAAAGAGCTATATCTTCAAATTAGAATAGTAGTCGACTGATGATTTTTTTTATATGATGTCTTATTTATTATATGCATCCATTGGGATGGTCGACAAATATGATGGGGAACTATGGGAACCTTCCATTGAATGAATTAATAATAAAGTTTGTGATGATTATTCTTTCTTATACATGTATAGATTCAATAATGAAATAATAATATTTTGTGAGGATATTTATCCTTAGGTCCATAAGGACATTTATGGAACTCATATGCCCATGATGAATGAAAAATTGAGAAAGAACATCTCCAAAATAAGAGATTATTGGTATTATCTAGCCTATAACATTATTATAATTGAAGGGACCAAAGCACCGCATTTGTATTTATCATGCCATGTCATAGAAAAGGTGGTAGAATGAGAAATTATGAATTAATTATATGATATTATAGATGAGAAAATACACATAAAGAACCAAGATTATTATCACAATACTCCCTTAAGCATTTGATAGACTCAGTTTACAGTAAGGGCACACTTTAATCAACTAGGAAAGGTCATCATTCATTA
>JARHVA010003812.1:1802500-1821667 GCA_037957365.1 Torreya grandis | reverse complement strand
TAAATCATGAAGAGCTACAAAAATAGAGTAGTGGTTGATGATTCTAGTGTTAATGGTGACTATGCCACATGGTACTAGGCTACTTATGTAGTGGCCAATTTTGGGTGGGATGGTGGGGGCTGATAGACCATGGATGTGGATCTAGCTAGTGGGGGTCCATAGGTATAGGTATAGGGTTGATAGGTAGGAGAAACACTAATTATTGCATAGCATAGATTACAAGGTTATAGGGATAGGTGGCCACATTTTAGAGCCATATTGTGACTTTACAGGGTCAGATTGCCACCATTACTACTAAGAGAGATCAGGCTAGGACCTCCCTAGGTTTAGTGACCTAGGAGAGAGACAACTTGAGATAGAGGGTAGGAGAAGTGGTAGAATAAATAGGACCAGTTATTACTATATTAACAACATGGTATTTGGCCATTATGGAGGATTTAAGGTATTATGAGGCCATAGTACTATAAAAGTGTCTTGAATAGCCTTGATGGGGTGAGTATAGGGCTAGTTTAGTAGAATGGGGTAGATGCAGTGACTCCAAGTTTATGGGACACATCAATGAGTAGAAATATAAGCATCACAAGAGGACTGACACTAGATGGTATTGGTAGTACAAGTGTAGGAGGGGATAGTGGTAGTGGTGCCCCAAGGGCATGATATGATATGATGTATAGATATAGATGTACATGATTTTGATACCAGGCTATGAGCTAATACAATGAGATATACATGCTTTGAGAGAGAGATATACATTATTACCTTTATTATTTATTTTTATGACATGATGTATATGATGATGTTTATAATTCTCATATATATATATATATATATATATATATATATATATAGATGATGTATGTTCATGGTTCGTGGTTTATATGTATTGATTTTTTATACCTTATGTCTATGAGATGTGGACTTAGTAGCTTTTAGGCATATGATGATTGTAGATTATTTTTTTGTTGTGTTCAAGGATATGATGTTTATGATTTATGGATGGTTTGATTATGGTCATTGATGTTGTTTGATATGATGTTATATGATGTGATTTGATGTCTATGGTTATGGATGTAAAGTTTGTTTATGGTTATGATGTTAAAACATAAAGTAAGTTAGATAACCAGCTAAATGTGAGAAACTAGATGAGAATCATGAGACATATGTCTGCATGAACCAATGATAATAAGGTAAGGAAAAGTGATGATGCCTTTTCATTGTTAAGGATAAAAAAACTAAATTTAGATTGGATTAAGGAACATAAGCCCTTAAAATTCTTTGCATTAACATGATTTGGTCGATAAACATGTTTATTGATCACATTGTGTCAAGTAATCTCATAATCCCTTGATTTATAGATGGTATAAAGGGGAGGTAAGTGGTAGGTGAAAAGGTAATGGATGATAGGTAAGGTAACCTTATGTGGGTTAGTTTTCCCCTTTTATAGGTGACTTTATAACCATATTAGATAATTTCATGTCTTCATGCTAGGTGTAGACTGATTGATGTGGGAAGTCTACCAATGCTAGATATGAAAGTTGATTGCAGCTTGCTTGGGATAGTTTGTTTTAATTTTGATAAAGGGTCTTTTGTTATTGTTGTGGTTTTGATAGGTTGGTGAAGTTAATCGACACATGAAGATTCAAATGATTTATTTTGACCTATTTGACCTAACCATCATTAAAGGGAGTGGTTTAGGTTTGGGTTTTTATATTTGTTAGCTATCCTTCAAGGGATTACTCTTATTTTAAGCAATTTAGTTTTAAGTGATTGTAATTTAAGGGAACAGTCTGCTATGCTAGAGACATGTGACCCAAGTGATATTAAAGTATCCCAAATTATTTTGATATTAGGTTTAAACATTGACTTGTGTATATAGGTTTAGAGGTTTACCTTTATGAGTGCAAAACTTTAGCACAAAAAGGTTAATGGTATGTGAAATAAGTGGGTTTTGAGAGACAATAACCATGGGATTCCATCTTGATTAGAGACAAAAGGTATTCATGAGAACCATGTTATGGGTAGAGCTGAGGTACACATATTTAGGATTAGGTTATAATCGTGATAGTAAATCACATGGTTCTATGTTGTAATCGATTGTCCTCAAAGGCATAGGAGGAAGGTGTGAGAATGGAAATGTCATAAATCAAGGGATGAGATTAATTTAGACAAAAAGGTGAGTTTGATCCCTATTTAATAAAATAAAGAATGTAGATGTGAAGCATTGAGAGGCTGAAGTTATAAATTGCCTTTGAGAGAGGACAAATGGTAATCTTCTGATCCATACTTGTGGGTTATGATGTATGGTATAAGCTAATTAAAATCAAACTTGCCTCTTTTGATTTTCTCCATATTGGTTTTAATTTAAGATGAGGTTTCCAATGTTGAATTCTTATTCTTTTAAGTTTTTTTATAGGCATGATTGATTTGATATTGATAGATATAACGATGGTTAAGGACTTCAAGGTGATGCTCATCAAGTAGCTCAAGTCATGTTTGACATTCTTGATGATAGTCACTCTTAGAGATGATGTCTTGCAAGGATATGTGAACAGAAGTTTTCTGAACTTCAAGAGGCAAGAATCTCTCTACTCCAAAGACTAGAGAGAAAGTGGTAGCACCCATATAGGTTCAAATGTTAGTATAATAGGCCCATAAAATGAAAGGGATGTGCAAGTTCCAATCTTGACCTAAAGCACTAACTACTTTGGTTAACATTTTGTTAAGGGTTTTATTAGAGGATTTCACTTTCCCATTTGCTTACAGATGATAAGGAGAGGAAAAGCTTATCCTAATTCTGAATGTGTTGCAAAGACCTTAGACTTGCTTGCTTTTGATATATTTTCCATTATCAATGATGATATTATGGGGAACACCAAAATGATAGATGATATGATTATTGATGAAGTATAATATCTTATCAACTTTGTTTAAAATAAGAGGAATATCCTCCACCCACTTGGTGAGATACTCAGTGGTGGTGATGATGGATTGATGTTAGTTTGAATAATGAGGATTTATTTCCCCAATGAGATCATGTCCCCATTGTTAAAATGGTCAATAGTCTTTAGATACTTGAAGGCCATGGGTAGGTGTGTGATGTAAATGAGCATATTGTTGACATTTAACACACTTCTTTACATAATCACAATAGTCTTGGTTGAGGGTGGGCCAATAGTAGCCATGGTGAAGGATATGTTTAGAGATATATAAACCACTAAAATTTCCCCCATAGATTTTGTCATTCATTTCCCTGATAGCATGGGAAAATTCATGACTATTTAGTCAATGGAGAAGGAGGCCATCAAAACTATGCTTGTAAAGTATTTCCCCCAGTATGGTATTATGAGAGGTAATTTAAACAAAGGCTTCATCGATGGTGATAAAAAGTTTAGAATTGATAGGTAGAGATGGGATTTGGGAAGAAAGGGAAGCCAT
The DNA here is from genome assembly GCA_037957365.1 of Torreya grandis. Taxonomy (NCBI): domain Eukaryota; kingdom Viridiplantae; phylum Streptophyta; class Pinopsida; order Cupressales; family Taxaceae; genus Torreya; species Torreya grandis. The sequence goes on along the minus strand of JARHVA010003812.1, from coordinate 1,818,232 downwards.
TATATCCATGAAATTATTGGTATATCATTTAATAGATTGGATAAGGTAATGATCAAATGATGTTAAGAGTATGTCTATTAGTTGTTTGTAATTTTACAAGATATCATTCTTACATTGGTAGGATCTGTTAACCTAGTTGACAATAAGTTTATAATTTCCAAAGACATTAATGGTCTTAATTCCTAAGGATAAAGTGGTTTGGAGACCTATGACTAGGGATTCATACTTAGCCACATTATTGGTGAATTCAAAATAAATTTTTAAATAAAGGGGAAGAGGTTCACCATCAAAGGGAATGAAAATAACTCTGGCAGCCCCACCATGTTGGCATTTTAAGCCATCGAAGAACATGGTTATTTGGCAGGTGAGGTCCTCCTAAGAAAGAGTCATGATGGGCTCATTTAGAAATGCAGGAGGAAGCAATTGGTTGTTTGTTAAAGGAGATTCATCCAATTAGTCAACAATGACTTTCCCTTTAATAAACTTTTGTTAGACTAACTCAAGGTAAAACTTAGTGACTTAGCCATACACTGGCTTTGGTATGGTTTATAGTGCATGCAATTGAATGGGTTATTATTAGTGATGACAAAGGTTTTGTGATTGAGAAGGAAATTACAAATTTTAGAAGCTACAAATATTAAGATGAGGCAAAGTTTCTCAGAGTGGGTGTATCAAGTATCATAATCTATAAGTGTTTAATTTATGTAGTATAAAACTTGATCTTTATTGTGTTAATCATGGTGATTGAGCATTTCCCCTAAGTAATGGTCAATCAAAAATGTATAAAGGTATGAGGTTTGTTCCTCTTTAGGAGGGGTAAGAATGGGTGGAGAAAAGAGTTATTATTTTAGTGAAACAAATGCTTGTTATAAGTCCTTGGTCTAGCTAAAATATGTATCTTTATTGAGAAGATGGTTAAAGGTTTGACATCTATTAGATAATTGAGATATGAATCAATGGATGGATTGGAGTTTCCCCTATAGGCTATGAAGTTACTTAAGGTGTGTCGGAGGTGAAATCTCTAAAATTTCTCTAACTTTAGTAGGGTATACTTTGATTGTTTGAAGAGAGATGATAAAACCAAGATGCTTTCTAGATAGGACCCTAAAAATACATTTCTTAGTGTTGAGTCTAACATGGAAATGGATTAGGAATTCAAGGAAGATTGTGAGAATGGATAGATGATCCTTGAAATGTTTTTATTTCCTAAGGAGATCATCTACATAGTCTTCCATGATATTATGGATTAGATCATAGAGGATGTAGGTCATCTCATGTTCTTTAGACCAAATGGCATGACCATATAGCAAAAGGTTCCCCATTGGGTGATGAAAGATGTTTTATGTTGATCTTTGGGGGAAATCAAGATTTTATTTATCTAGAGAAACCATCCATAATAAATAACATCTCATGGCTAGATATAAGATCAACAAGTTGGTCTATGATAGGCAAAGGGAAGTCATCCTTTGGGAAATAAAGGTTAAGGTGATGAAAATAAATATAGAGGTGAAGTCCCCTTATGGTTTTGGTAATGGGAATGATGTTAGAAACCCATTGAGGATAATTGATGGGTTAGATGAAATCGATAGATAAGATATGCTTAAGATCTTCTTTGCCTATAAGGGTGATGTGAGGGTACATCTTGCAAATAATTTGCTAAATATGTTTAGCATCAAGATGGGTAACAATGTTATGGAGGGATATGGAAGGGTCAATTATGAGCATATCCTGATAAGACCAATAAAATGTTATGCTTTGATCACAATGGAAAGAAGGGTAATCTTATTTGTCTATGAAATCTAAGGATTGACCAATCTTGATAATGTAAGGGTTATCTTGAGTACCCAAGTTCACATCGATAGTGGATTTATTCAACATGGTTTGGTTCTCAAGAAGGGATTTATGGATATAAGAATATCCCACATTGAGGTAGGTGAGAATGGAATCATCACCTTGATTTTGGATGGTGTTGATGGTAGAATGATCATTTCCTATCATTTCAAGATAGATGAGAGGAAGGATTTTAGTTTAACCATCTTTTTGATAAGTCAGTGGGCCCAAGATAATAGTATTAATAAAAAAAAAGTTAGCAGGGATGATATTAAAATCCTCTAACTTTAAAAGAGATGGAGTTGGTGAGGATGGTATATCCTTATCGATAGTGATGATGGGTTTAGGTGAATCAGTTAGTTCTTCTGGTGGTACGAACCCAAGGCCAAATAGCTGACGAGGTTTCTAAGTTTTGATGGAAGGTAACTTGTGAGGTCCATGCTCATAATGGCTTAGGAAAAATCCCTTCTAGGCACAACTTTGAGGGTATAATTTGGAGAATACTAGTTTATCATGATAGGAGAAGTTAGAGGTAAATATTTAGAAGATAGAGGTATCAATAGAAGTAAGAAGTGGATGATCGATTCCCCCATAGATTAAGTTGGTTTGATGGTTGGGAAGTTTGAAAGGGATGCTAGTTCTAATGTTGGGGTCATAATTAGTATCATGGGTGAGGTTTACATAATCTTTTAGAGTAGGGAAAGAATCCAAGGCTAAAATACAAAACTCCCCCAATGAGAGACATTGGAATGTGGGTTCCAAGGGGTCCTCTACAAAGATCTAAGAAGGGATAAATGACTTGGTTAAACTTTCATCAATGGTAGGGGTAGAGGTGTTTCTAGTTTGGTTGGTGAGGTGGTGTTTTTTTATTTGGTGGTGAGGTGGATGAAAGAGAAAGAATAATGTCATTGGGTTGATATGTCATGTTATATGATGTAAAAGAACTAGGATCAACTCTTATGGCAACAACTTGACCTTTATGTTTAAATTTGACACATCGGTATAAGGTAGATGGGACATAACTCATGTCATATATATAAGGGTTTCCAAGTAAGATGTAATAGAAATCACCTTCTAAAACATAAATGAGTTATGGAATTATGTGAGGTCCTAAGCAGATGTGGAGGATGATTATCCCCAAGGTAGTGGCCATAGTATTATTAAAGGAGTAAAGGACCATTATAGTTTCTGACATGATATTCTTAGGAAATTGATGTTGGTTATAAGCATGGGAGGAGATAATGTTAATACTATTTCCTCCATCAATCATCACCTGTTTGATGTAGGTTTGATTGATGTATGTCATGATGAAGAGGGGAGGATCAGGATCTTCAAAATGAATAGATAGTATTTATGAATCTTGTAAGGTGATTAAGGTATAAATTTTAAGGGCTTTGATAAAGGATTAAGATGTTGAGGATATTTTATTTGAACCTATATCGATTTCAAGGCCTTTATAAATGCTTGGTAGTGATGGGTCGAGATGTGGATTAGTTCATAAAGGCTCATTTTCACTAATTTTTAGTGAAGTTACTTTAACACTACTCATTGGATGGATTCAGAAAGGTTGGAAAGAGAGGAACCCAAAATGGATATTTTGGGTTTTGGAGAAGGTGAATGTAAAATTGAGGGTGCTTGGGTTCAGTTAAAAGGTTGAGGGGTAGAGGGGTATGTCCATGGTATGGACACTTTTGCTTTTCCCTTATCCTTTTCTTGGTTCTGAGATCTAGTAACCATATGGATAGTGTGGATTAAGTGAGGTGTTGGGATAGATGGTTTCTTTAGTTCCACCTCACTTTCAAATGAGAGTGGAGGAGTAGGTAAATGTTAGATGGGTTGAGTTGATGGTTTGGTTGGTAATGGGCTCAAGGGAGATTCATATGATAATAAATCATCCTCATCCCATAACTTATGGATAAATGTTTGGAGATATTTTTAATTCTTTGTGTCATGTTCCAGAGTCTTATGGTATGAGAAAATCAAATTATCATTGAATCATGATGGTTTAGGATGTGAAGGTTTGAAAAGTTTGATAGGTGTTAGGCTTAAGGAAGAGGTTTGCAACAAATTTTGTATAATGGTCGAGTAGGATTTAATCAATGTTGTTGAGGGTGTTGGGTTTTTTGTTTTAAGAGTGGGAACCTTCTCAGAGTAGGATTCACCATGGAAATTATAAGAGGTATAAGGGTTTTGGTAGGTGGTTTTGGTTACTATTGTTTGTCGATGGTTGGTTTGGAGGTGAAATATTTATATGTGGAGGGTGAAGGTTTGGTGATAGGTGGGAAGGTAGAGGTAGATATGTTAGTTAAGAATGATGGGGGTTTTGATTTTTTGGTGGAGGTAGGTGTAGGTAGAGTAAAAGGATAAGGTATACTAGATGAGGAATAGGTAGTTATGGGAGGGTTCACTTTCTTGTTATAAGGATGAGCTTTTGGGATGGTATAAGGATGGGGTCCTAAGATAGAAGGTAAGTGTGAAGGAGGTGGTATGGATCTAGTTCAAGGTGGGAGTTTGGTTGCCTCCACATTATTAGTTGGTTTGGTTGGGGTTTTATTTAGTAGACTATAAGGGGTTAAGTCCAATTTCAAATATGGGTGAATAAATCTAGGTGTAGGAAATATTCATAGATTTTTGATGGGTTTGGTAGAGAGGCATATGGTGATTTGACAATTTTAGATAGAGGAGGGTTAGATGGTTATCCTATGATTTTAGAAGGAGAAGGGTTTGAGGATGGGATTGAGGCAATGATAGGTTTGATGGTGGATGCAAGTGATGTTGAAGGTTTAGGTTTGTTTTGGTAAGGGATTCCAATACAATGCCAAAAGGTGGATCTATCCATATTGGGTTGAGAAGTGAACTATATATTTTGGACTAATCTAGAAAAAGGCTTGTAAACATGTTTAATTCCTTGGTCATTTATTTCAAACATTAACTCCATAGGTTTAGGTGAGGTGATATTTTATTCATTTATGTTCTTGGTGAAAAGTTCTAAGATTTGGGAGGATGTCTCCTCCATGGAAGGTGTAGGTAAGGTGATCTCTTCTTTTGGGATGGTTCCGAAAGAGATAATGGGTGGTTCTAGGATAGGGGAGGAAGGTTTAACGGTTTAAAGTGAAAAGATAGATATGGTTATTTCCTTTATTTATGTGTCCAAAGGAATAGAGGGTAATTCAACAACTTCAATAGATGGAGTGCATGAAGAGGTGGTTGTAGCAATGGTTGACTCCTTTAATATTTATATCAAAGGAAATGTGGATAAATCTATGGTCTTCTCAAATAAGGAAAGAGGGGTGGTTGTTTTCTCTATTTGGGTGTATAAAGGAATAGAGGGTGAGTCCACCACTTAAATAAGTGGAATTTAAAAAGGGGAAAATGAGGTAATGGTCTCCTTAATGATAGGTTCACTGATAATGACATTAGCCATAAGGACCTCATGAGCATGAGATGATTCTGGTTTATTATCATCATAGTTGGTATAAGGGGCATGATTAGGGAAAGGTTTACAAAATATGTCAAGGGAATAATTTGGGTGTGCATTTTGATTGTCAAATACAAGTTATCCTTTATCAATCATGTTTTATACAATAGTTTTAAAGGTATTTCACCTACTAACATCATGTCAATTGACATGGTGGAACACACATAGATTGTTTTCATTGTACCAAATAGGTGTAAGGTGAGAAGCATCACATTGTTTGGGAGGTTTTATTACAGGAAGTTGTATAATGTTTAGTTTGAGTAATTTATCCAAAATTGAAGCATAAGACTTCCCTATTAGAGTATATTATTGTAGGGAAACTTATTTTTCATTTAAATTTTGTTGGTTAGAAGAATTAAAGGAATTGGGTGTGTTGGGTTGGTTGACAGTTGGTGGTGGAGTGTTTCAAGGACATCCAAGTTTATGGATGCCTTTAGTTTGGTATTGGGATGATTAGGTTGATTGGTGGTTTTGGGTGGGGAAGGGTCATTGGATTTAAAGATAGAATTTTTGTTTTATAGTTTCAATTTTCCCTCATCAATGGCTCTGATTTCTAATTTTTGTGCCATGGTGAAAGCCTAATCAAAATTTTAGAAAGTTTGAACTTGAAGAGTAGGTGAAATATGTTTTGCACAACCCTGGGAGAAGAGTTCAATCAATTTAGGTTGGGGTAAGGATAAATAAATTTGGTTGATAATACCTCTCCATCTAGCTATGAAATTATTAATTGATTCGTCATCAAATTGCCTAATGGTGTAGAGGTCAGTAATAGAGACCCTTTTAGATATATTGACTAAGAAGTGATCTAAAATGACTTGGGCAAGTTGAGAAAATGAAAATATGGAATGCTTGGTAAGAGCACTATACCAAATCAAGGCTGGTCTAGATAAAGACATAGGGAAGGTATGAATGAGAAGAGCATTATCATATACAATCAAATAACAAGAATGGTGAAATGCTCTCAAGTGTTTTTGGGGGTCCTCCTTGATTTTGAACTTGGAAAACATGGGTAGTTCCCATTGAGGAGGATAAGATGATATAGGGATTGATGGATGGATGGGTTTATTAAAAATTTGATCATATAATAAGAGGTTATGTGCCCTAGAGATAGATGAATCCAAGTTGGTCATTTTTACCAAATCTATTTTAGGTTGGGAAGATCCATAATTGGATAGTAAGTTTGGTTAAGGATGGGTGGTAGTAATATATGGATAAGTGGTAGAAGGTTGAGAAGATACCACATATTGATATGTGGTCATTAAAGGTTGGGATGGTGCCACATAAAGGTTGATGGGCACAAAAGGTTGGGTAGAAAGTGTTATGTATCCTTATAAATTAGAAACATAATCATAAGATGTCATGGGAATTTGTTGAGGGATTGATATGGGTTGTTTTGGAGGTATGGATGGGTTGGTAGATGGTTGGGGTTGAGTGGTAACTCTTGTGCTAATAGGTGGAAGGGTAGGAGGCATAGAAAACACCAAATTTTGAAGTGGGGTAGAATTTGATGGATTGGTAGTGATAAGAGGACTGGTGAAAATAGGGGTAGAAGATACCCCCATAGTGGATGAGGTTTGGGTAATAAGAGGTGAGGTTTCCCCTATGTTGGAGGTATCAATTGGTAAAGGGGTTGTTTGGTTATTGGTTTAGATGGTAGATTGGTTTTGGGTGGTGGTAGTGGATGGTGTATTACTGTAAAAAGATGATTTGGTGATCATAGGTTGGATATAGGTAGCACCAACCATAATATGGGGAGGCATACCATAAGGTTGATCCATAGGAGGAACCAAAGTAATAGGGGTGCGGTGAGCTAAGGTGTTGAGGTAATGTTGGAGGGCCATAGGGTTGTTAGCAAGGAAGGTAGAAAAATCCACATCACCCTCAAAAATATTCAAGGCATGATACAATGAGGATAAATATGTTGATAACTATCAACATTAGAAGTATACTCCATGGAAGAAGAGGAGGAAGATGGTGGTTATTGGTTTGTTTGATTCCTCAACTGCTGTCTAGTAAAGACCATATGAGGAATAGAAAAGAAAATCATTAAAATCTCAAAACTCAAACACAAATCAAACAAAAGGAAAATAATCTCAAGGAAATCAAAACATGCACTAAAATGTATTTAAAACATAGGATTCTTGTAAAATCACTTTTGGCTTATGCCTTAGAAAGTATGAAGGAGAAATTTGGTTTGTAGATCAGGTACTAAAGAGGAAATCTAAGGTTGGTTTTAGATATTAAAGTCTTTCAAAAAGAATTTGAATTAAATGCCAGTATGTGACTCAATATTGGGGCCTACCCCACTTCACACACTATAATGATAAGGGTGTCAGATGCTTAGCCAAGATATACTAAATTTTAGAGTTTATACTCAACTAGAGAGTTGGGTTAGTTCTCCCCTTGTTAATGACCTCTAAGTAGGTTTGTTAGGAAAGGGTAAGGTTACCGCAAGGTGATGAAATCCTAGTCGAGACTGGTCTCAAGTTTGTTTTGATGTGTTGATTGATTATGTGGTTTGGTAAATTATGGGATAAAAAGAGTGAAAGTATGATTAATTACATTTATTTTAAGTTATTAGATGAAATAAAACAAGTAATTAATCAATGTACGTAAGGTTTATTTTAAGCCCAAAAATAAATTTCATATTTCATTGTATGAGCAAAGAATAAAGGATCACCTAGATGATGTTAGGGTCCCACCAAGTGTGCCAAATTGTTTCTCTTAATTTTTGTTCATTTATTAATTTTGGAAGAAGATAAGAAATTAGTAATAAGGGTGTGGTATAATTACCTATTTGTTGATGCACATGTAATCTAGATGAGTGTCGAGAGATTATTTTTATCTTGGAAGGATTACCTTTAGATAAGAAAGTAATAACAAAAGGGGTTGTTAGCAAGATGGTTAGGTGGAATGCCTAGTGTGAGCTAGATCTAAGAAGTGTGAGCTTGTTAGGAGACTATCAATCCACTCTTTGATAATAATTAAGCTAAAAATGATAAAATAAAGATACTTGCATTAAATAACAAAAAGTAACTAAAATGAAATACAAGAAATAGATGAATGCTTGATAGATAAAATGACTAAATATAGTAAAAGTGGGTCAATACTAGTGCTAAAATAGATCAAGTCAAGTTTAGAAAATCAAGCATGGGTCTATGAATAGGTAGGGAAACATAAAGTTAGATTTGGTTAGAGGAAAGGGTTAGAAATAAATTGTTATTTCATATCATAGTGACTATCCATGGTTGGGTTGATTGTTAGTAGTTATGCTGACCATTAGTGGTTGAGTAACTATCGATGGTTGGGGGTGGTCATTGGTGGTTAGGGGTGACCATTGATGATTATGCTAACTATCAATGGTTATCTATGGATTTATAAAAGTGTTCAAAAAAGTGTTTTGGAGTAGATCAATGATTGGGTAAGTGTCTATTTATAGACTTGGTTATAAAAAAGGGGCTAGAAGATAGGTGCAAAAGGGTCTTATTTAGGTCTAGAATTTAGTAACTAGACTAATAAAATAGAAGTAAAAATATACCTGTTGCTTACTAAATGGCTAATAGTTGATGGCTAGAGTAATTTTTATAGAGAAATGGTACATCACCTTGAGAACAATTTTGGTAGTGGTTCATATCTCTATTGTTGTTTTTGAAATGCTAGGAGAAGACTAGGTGGTTGGAGAGATTGAATAATTATGTGTAAGAATGCTTGTGATCATCCTTTTCACCTCTTACTCCCTTCTTTTTATAGGAAAAGATAGATGGAGGATAGAATACTCCCTAGTAGGTTGGCTTACTAATTTTGATGCTTGGGAGTTCCTTAGCATCACATAAGGTGAACATATTTAATTTTGTCTCATTAGCTTACACATAGATGGTGATGAGTTAGAAGGGGGAGGACGTGACTGTCGATAGTCAGGCTAACCATTAACAATTAAGTTAACCATTGGAAATTGATTCTCTAAAGGCAAAGGGTCAAGGTGAGTTAATATGGGTGGTTAAAGGTTTGTTAGTAATTTATTGAGTTTAGTTACTTAAGTAACTAATTAGACCCAAGGTTTGATAGTTTGGTGAGTGGGTTGAAAAGGGTTAGGTAGTACCCAAGGTATCTAAAGGCATTTTGACATCTAGTATAGTTTTCTAGTGTCTACAATTACAACCAATTTATCTATATGTTTGATGCACTTGTGCTTCAACTACAGGATTTAAGGATGAAACCCTTTAGGTGTTTGGTGATCAATGGATGAAAACCCATTAGTTGTTAAACTCGAGGATGGAAACCCTTTGGTTCTTAAGGGTGATATCATTCATAGGTTGTAATAGAGCTTCAATAAGATGTAGATTTAGTGTGGTTTTTTGTAGTTCATGTTTAAAAATTTAGTGTGTGCATTATGTTAAAATATATGTAAGTAAATATTATAGATCAGATTTGTAATTTTCATATGTAGTATTCAGTATGGAAATAATAATATAGTCAAGTTTTAGTATTCAATATTATATGTGCCATTGTGTTTTTAACTATATGAAGTGTTTGTAAGGAAATTTTAGTAAATTCAAAAATATCCCATTTTGGGATATGACAACCTACCAATACCTCAAAAAGGGATCAATCCCAATGTAGTTTTCCCAATTTAAGTGTTGGTTCAAGTGCAATTGAATGCTAGTATGAGTGTTAACTTGAATGATTTGAGTGTTTCTTGAAACTAGAAATATGAGCAATTTGAGTTTTGGGCTACTTTAGATGGGTGTATGTAGAATTAGGGTAGAATAGGGATCAATAACCTTAATTTCCATAATTTTTTTGAGTTTATTTATGAGTATTTTCATCTAAATTCTATCTAGGGGATACATGAATGAAATATTTCTATATGTATCATTCTAGTTCTTGTCGAGACATGAAACGTGTCTTGGACAACCCTAAGGTGATTTGATAAATAGAAAGATATGTGTTGGAGGTGAAAAGAGGAAGGGGACATTAGCATTGCTCCTTTACCAATAACATATTATGTTATATTCCAAAGGGTTGTGCTAACATATAGATGGTAGGAATAGGTGAAAATGTAACCTATGTGCCTAAGCAAAGGCTTAATTTTTCCTTTGGTATATTTGAGGATAAGTTGGACTCACACAAAAGATGAAAAATGATCAAGAGAGGCCCTAAGATAGGTGTAGGGATAAGCTAAGGATAAGGTGATCTCAAGTGACACTCATTGAACTAAAATGACATTCTAGATGAATACATTTACCCCTCAAATTTTATTATATAAATTTAGTAATGTCAAATGATTTAGATAAAGGATAAATGAACATACCTAAACATACCTATGAGATGAAGACCATGAATCTAGGTCTTACTATATGAAGCATGTTCCATTACATGTCTTATAAATGAAACATGAATGAATCAATCTTTACTTAATAAATATCAAAATCAAAGAAAAAAAAAGTAAAGAGATGAGAGAAAGAGTAAAATATTTAATACACCTCATTAGGTATGTGAACCAATGAATAAATCTAGTGACATCATATGTGTGCATGTAAATGGCGATAAAATTATGAATAACTAGGTCTAAGTTGATGGATTTCTCAATCCTCATGTGTGGGTGGCTCAAAAACTCATGTTGGCCTTGAGTCCATCATTTACCACCCCTTTTCAGTGGAACATGAGCTATGATAACTTGGATTAAATTAATAAGGTATCCAACCCTCTCATATAGGTGGCTCAAGAACTCAAGCATGCCATCTTTCCATCATTACTTACCCATGTGTACTAGATGCATCAAAAAATTAAACTATGTGATGTAAATAAAACTATTTGATGTAACAAAAACTATGTAAGATGGCTCTAGGGCCACTCAAAAACTTTAAAATGTAAAATGGCTCAGGGGTTACTCTATATTTCTAATTATTGCATATGGAATGAGGCATCAATCTAGTGCAAACGTAGTGAAAAATTGGTTCAAATGGTTTATAGATTATATAATGTGGATAATGACGTGGAACTCCCACTCCATTTGAGTAACTCATGAAAAATTGATCATATAGGAATAATGTTTTAGGAATGTGCCCCCAATTCTAATATTTCTATCTATGGATTCTAGATTAAGTTATAGAAATCTATCTCTGCATATAGAAAACTTAAATGGGAGTGTTCATGCCATGTATGATGCCCCCAATATAATCAAACCTATGTATGTTTTCATAAAACTAAGTATATAATAATCATATCTGATAATCTGTGATTGAAACTATGGAAACTTTAATTGTACCTATTATACCTTTTTGAGAAATCCTAAGTTTTCTATTTCTAAGGCTACTATACATTATCACAATCCCCTAGTTAATATCATATTGTGCTAGTATCCTCTATGCTACACTATTGACCAAATGTGTTTTTTATATCCAAAATTGAGATTGATCTGGGTGTGACTAATTTTCACTATATTTTCCTAAGTCTAGGATTTGTGATCTATGTTTACATGTTAAAAATGTATTTGAGTAAACTAAGATGTATTTATCTCTATGAAAAACCCTTGTGACAACCCCCTCTTTTAAGGGGAGTGGTTGATAATCTTCAATTACTATCCTGAAAATAAAAGCTATGCATCATATGTGTTAGACTGAGAAAATGTGATATATATGTGATAAACCAATATAATGTGTATACATGACATCAAAATGTAATATTTAATTTAGAATAAGTTTTTAATGTACAATGTATGCTAGATATAACATTCACAAGGTTGTAAAGATAGATAAAATAATATAAACTTGTATATAAACAAATCTAACAATAATCTATGTAAATTAAATAGGGGGTGGGGCATGATGTCCATCAAGGCACCCAATGTGGATTGGGAGATGCATGAGGTCCCTCATGGCATTCAAAACTAGATGTGAAAGTAAAAATCAAGTTACAAATGTCATGGCCATGATCTAAACATAAAATCATATATACAAATGCCTGAGGCATGTAAAGTAGGCCAAGGGGCCATAATACAAGAGACATGGGCCCATGTCACTAATTTATAGAAAGAAATACATACGAGAACATTCTCAAATGGCCACATACATAAAAGATAAATCAGGGTTGGATTAGAGCCACATGGAAGTACATGTTCATATGTTGGTATACACAATTAATAAGACACACACAAGTACATGGACATAGGTTCAAAGCATACATACAGTAAAATTAAGTGGCTTACATCCATAAAAAAATGGCATATTAAAATTCCCTTAAATAGATGTATAATGAAATATATAAAATCAAATATAAACTAGGAAATATATAAATGAAAGTATGCATGAACATGTTATAAAAATTTGTATAAGATCAAATATGTACATAAGTTGAGTCTATAGTTGTATTAATTGACAAAAAAACATTGTATTATTTAATGATATAACCTATAAAATTGGAATTTATGTAGTATAATTCCCTATAATGGGTGAATGTATCAATGTTTAATATGTGTATCTATGTATGTGCCCCTAATGGGTAAATAATAGCATCTCTAGGTCTTTATAATGGACCTGCATTCTATACTGATCCATGAACTCTCAAAGATAATACATGAATCAAATATGTATGATTAAAAAAACTACACTAACATAGATAGCATATTTGGTACCTATAAAATATAAGGAATGTAAACATAGAAATGAATACAATCTAAAATTTGTATTTTTTGAGTAATATTTTTTTTCTATTTTATGAGTACAATCTATGTAAAATCAATATGAAAATGAAAATATGTAAAAATAATATTAAAATTAAACTTTTTACAAGTAGAGAGGAATATACTAACTAATGACTCTCATAAGAGACTCCATATAAAGGTGTCCTGTATCAAATAAAGGAAGAGGGACTACATGTGATATGCAAGGAGGTATCTAAGGTATTTTAATAGCATGTGCTAAGTAATATGTAGTTGAAACTTCCATTAGAGTGGGATTATGAATCTATGGAGCTAATTGAACATACTTGTGAACTGTGAGGTACTTTGAGACCCATCTAGTAGAAGTTGTGACTGGTGTGGGTTTTATATATTGTAACATTGATATGTATGGTAATGGGGTAGATAGAGGATGTATATAATCAAAAACATTTGTCTCTAACATAGGGGTCTCTATAATAAAGGTCTCCATATAAGAGTATGTGTATATGGTAATGTTATAGGAGTAGATGTCACCTACACTTGTGGCTCAACTGATATCATAGGTGTGCTAATAGAATCTATGTTTGGAGATGTGACTACTGACTATTATGTAATTGGTTATAGAATAGGTAAATAATAATCATATTAAAGGCTTCAATTTTGACCATGTAATGATCATGTATGTACTTAAGACATATATTTACAATGTACGGATTGATTTTAAGTTATTATAGCCAAGGTCTACCCAATAACATATCAAATGTGTTGGCTCTATGTATAGCTATGAATCTAATGGCCACATGTGCAGATATAACCTATAATGGAAGTATGATCTCCCCAATGGAGATCTAGACATGGCCACTAAAATAAATAATAATTGTCTATCCTATAAATATCCTATGATGAATAACCCAAGTGTTCTAAAAGTGTAATAGAAAACATATTTATGTTTGATCCATTATCAACCATGACACACTGAATAGGATGATGATCAATGTAAGATCATATAGAGAGTGCATTTAAAGATGGGTCATCATTGATTATCTCCTACTCTGATAAAGTGATGATAGGTTTGGTTTTAACTATAATATGATACACACCGATGATATTATTTAGAGGGTGTGTTTCATAATTTGAGTATGCTAGTATTATGGTGGTGAATGTGCCCGATAAGTATAATGAACACCTGAAGTAGCTATTATATCATTAGCTATATGTTTTAGAAATGGGTATTTAAATATTCTAATTACTTTTGATTCTATTTTTTATGATCTAGGTACCTTTTTATGAGTTCTCGCATTGATGATATTAACATCTATCAAATCTTGTATCTTATGTCGTAAGTTGATGCATTTATTTATACCATGGTTAAGGGGCCGTGATAATTGAAATATTTATTGGGATCATAATTATTTGTAATATTCCTAGTCATATCAAAATATTTGATGTAATGGAGAGATATGAAATTACATTCCAAGAGTTTTTGGAGAACATGTGTAGGATATTTAGGAAGATTCATGAAATTTTCTTGAATATTTCCTAGAGTTATATATCTACCATGGGGATATTCATATTTAATAATATAGATTTATATCACAAGACATATTTCACTATTAAATCATTGGATTGTTTCTTGAATTGTGCAACTTGATCATATGAAACGTTGTCACTGATGTTGGTTTAAAAGTGTGCCAAAATCATATTTACCAATGGATTAAATGTTGATATAGACTAATTAGGGAGGCTATATAACCATTTAATGCATATTACTTTAAACTCTGAGGGAATGACTTAGTTAGGATCCAATCATTCAGCACTTAGTATAAATGTGGTACATGAAAATCATGTAGATGATGATCTAAGTCACCCTTACTATCATACAAATTAATATTGGGTGCCATGGATTTGGATGTCAAAGGAGTTACCACTATATGATGTGACAATGGTGTATATAGGAGAAAATGAGAGTCTAAGGCATGAGATGGTCTAGTTGCAGCTTGATGAGTATGTAACACCTTGTCATATGGATAATAGACCTCATGAATAAGGGATTATAAATCTAGAGAAGAGGAATGGATACTAACCATGGGGGTGTTTCCACTAGTGAAGATTGTCATATTATAATAGGTTGTAGAATCTAAGTATCCCATATAATAGTTATAATGATATCAACATCTGGGTGTTAAAATATTGACTCATAGTGGAATTTTGAATCTCTTCTTGAATAATAAAAATAAGGTCATCTTTCATATCTTAATGATTATAAATAAAGACTTACAATTGTATCTTATCAATCTCATCAAGTCAGTCAGTGAATTTAGCTAGTGTAAGTTGGAAAGTGGAAAAAAAATGCATTTCAAACCTTTAAATAAATTAAATCTATGAAAGATTGCAAAAATAAAATAATAAAATAGATCTAAGATTTTGAAACTAATTATTGATCATATAAAATACTAAAGGTAAAAACCCTAAGAGCATCCAATTCAATGGTTTTTATGTTATTCAAAGTAATTGAAGTTCACCAAATGATTTAACTTTTCAAAGGAATTATGGAATGTAAAACCCTAGGTTGTTAAAGTGATAGAATAATAAATCAATGAATAAATATAATAGTATTAAAATATTATGATTTGTAAAATAATTAATTTTTTAATTAGCCTATAAATAGTAATTAATTGTAAAGGAGATAGTATGAAAACTAATTATGGTTGACAAGTAGTAGGATAAAAACTATTCCAAGAGTAGTGCAAGGTGTCAATAAAAG
>JARHVA010003812.1:1795000-1797500 GCA_037957365.1 Torreya grandis | reverse complement strand
TCAACCCTTTAGATCATTATTTATCTCATACTTTATTCACACCCATTAATATAAGTTTATACCATGACAATTTAAAATTGCTTGCTAAAGATCTGTTAGATGCAAAGAAAAAATATGTTTTGTGTATGATTAAAAATGACAACAAAACTTTTTTATAGTGGTAGATCTCATTTGGAATTTGTGATAAATTCAATGAATAATTTGGTTTCAAAGGGTTCATTTAAAAATGTTCATCAGATTTAGAGCCTATGGTTCTTAATATTCATGTTGATGACAATAAAATTACCAAGGTCAAGATTACATATTTTCATGAAGCAAATATATGTAGAATGACATTTCTCTAACATCTTGGGTATGATAATGAACACATATATAATATTATTGTGCCTTAGTTTTGTATTGGATCCATTGACCTACCTGTATCACTTGGAGGAAAAGCATGTGCCATTATATTTCACATTGATCCTACCTTGGATGAATACAATGAAACACTAGGAAAATAATGGATGAAATAAATGGGGGAAACATTGGTTAAAGGTAATGAATATATCACATTTGAGAATACTTTTTTTTAGATAAATAATAAACAAACCAAAAATGTTTTTTTTTAACATTCCATTGAAGATAACTAGTACCATTACATTAAAGGCACATGATACACCACATATAGAAAACCAAATGAAATAAAAAAATTCAACACAATTATTTCAAGAACAAGAATATAATTATGGTCATGATTATGTATAGGATTGGTATGATAGTTTTTATTTTAAAAAATGTACACAGTGACATCCCATTCCAATTGATGGTTTTACATATATTTGAAAAAGTGATTACATGTGTAATTTATGAACTTTGTGGGAATGTAACATTGATCAAATTACTAGTTAATTAAAAAAATTCCAATAATTAAAAAATAAAATATTAGTTGTACATAGTTTTTTGATTTCTTGTGCTTTCACATCTTCCACTTTTTATACACATGATTGATTCAGTCATTATTATAGACCTTGGATCCTTATGTCTTTTTGGATTCTTGGATCTTATTTTTCACTTTTCAAATTTGAATATTCCAAAATAGTGACCTATAATACCATCATTTTCCAGTTATCTTTATATTTTCACAGTCTAAATAGAATAAACCTCATTTTCCCATCATATACAATATTGACATGTAACAGTTAAGATCGCTTATCTATAGTTTATCAAAGCTAGTCTATTATGTCATGTAATAATTTTACATATCCAAATTCAAAGTCTAATAAAATAAACATTAATACTTTTATTTTTTTTATATTAAATTATTTATAGTTTACACAATATTACTTATTCATTTAAATAAATTATTTGCATTTTATATTTATCATACATGTGTTTTACATACTAAAAAAAGTGTGCATTTGATGAGGTGAGGATGTAAAATAATTATTCCACATACATTTTCTATATCCCACATGGTTTTAGTTATATTAACATATAAATTGGGGACATTTTTCTCATACATGGACATGTTATCATATTTAGTCCATGTTTTACATTAATAAATGTTTCATATTGTTTACATACCCTATTTTTATTTTTATTTTGAACCCATGGTTTCATCTACTAAACTATTTTGGTTATCATGTTTGAATTTAAAAAACTAAAAAAAAATTCAAGTATTTGAAAAATGTAAAAAGAATCAAAATATTATAAAAATTAAAAAATAGACTTGAATATATTAGATGCTTATTTTACATCATTAGCATAAGTTACTTATCTCATGACTAGTAGATAACATATTCTTTATCTATTACACATTCATTTCATTGGTATTTATGAGTGTTATGTAGGACATACAATCTCACATGGACTAAGATGTTGGACTTACCTCTAACTAGTGACCATGCTAAACTAGGGGAATCTTATCCATAGGTTACAATGTTTCCATTATATAACTACTTTTTATCTATATACTCTTTAAAAAATATCTTTCCAACATCTCTATCTTAAATTGTGTATATACATATGATATTTGATAGGATATGATCACATTACATATGCATGGTTTAGATTATTTTATAATTATATGCTCCATTTATGTTATTTCTTGTGCATAGTATATTACACTTTTGTTTGTATATGATATATGCACATTAGCCATTATGCTCAATTTCTTCAACATCTATATGAGATATTTGCTTTTTTTGTGTAAAATTTGAACATGTCCATTTATTCTTGTTGTTGGCCCTATGTTTTGTTTTACATTTGAACATGTCCCTTTTTTGTGAAATTATTAGTTTCTATTATTTGTGTCCCTTAGACTTGTGTGTGTAATATATTATTATATGACATATGAACATGTCCCTTACATGGGTCTTTTGGCCTTACTTAATGACATTTTGCTTTTGGTGTTGGCATGCTTGTTGATATTATTAAGATTTTTGAGTGTCATGGTCTACATCATGAAATAATTATTACATATTCTTCTATTACCATTATCACTTTGAGCTTCATTCAT